>APFE030962277.1:6705-55240 GCA_000404065.3 Pinus taeda | reverse complement strand
TCCTCTCCCTTTTGGTCGAGCACCTCTCCTCACCATATGAATAGTGAGCCCCTACCGGGCCTACCCTCAAAAGCTTGAACTTACTAAGGAAGGGTTGAAAGGAAAGGCAGTACTCAAGTCTTCCTTGCCCTCCTCACCCATGGCCCGACAGAAGATGGCATGAATGAGGCCTTTACGGGTTACAGAATGCTGTTTATCTGTCCCTGAATAGTGTGTGAGTTCGAGCCTTCCTTTTCTTTAGACAGAAGATTCGATATGAATTGCATACCTTAAGGGAGACCAAATCAATCTAGTCCTCTCCCTCACTCAAGGGATAGACCTTTGAATCATATATAAGTAATGAGCCATATCCCTTCTCTCATTACCGTAATTACGTATATAATATATAGAGATGATGGCGGCCCGTCTCTGCTTCTAGGGCCCAAAGACTATAATGAGGAGGGTCGCTTCCAACCATGTAGCAGGACACTGCATTCTGACTTGTGCTTGAATCTCCTCCTTGCTCTCCTTTCTAAGAGCGTGCCTCACTTCTATCTCTATATACGAGGGGGACTTTCTCCAGGACTTTCCCCCCTCCCCCAGTTCAGTTGGGCTCTGTCCTCACTTACTTTGATTTCTATGCTTAGCTAATCTTACAGCTGGCTCACATTGAGACTTCTTCCTCCCATCCACCAGACAGAAAATACCGATACAGAGATAAGTACAGCAGCCTCCCTCCCCCTATCACCCAACCTATCGATGGCGTTGGTCGAGCTAATTCTTTCCTACTTATTTTAGTAACTAACCTTACCTTATTCTATGTACGGACATAGATTTTATGGCATTATAATAACATAGATTGATCGGGACTGAGACATACAAGTTGGCTGGGTGACTATAGATGCACATTGTACGGACGGCGTGTATTAGGAATATGGGTGAGTTATTTCCTTGCACTAGGAAACGCAAGCCCCTCCGGGACCTTTATTTCCAGTGGGGTGATGAATTATCCGTAGTGCTGTGCTTCCTAATGATCGATGATGGTTCGAAGTTGCCTGTCTTTCTTATGATGGTCCCGCCCAAAGGGTGACATATGCTTTCTTTATTCTGATTGACCTTATATAGTGTGTCTCAGGATGGATCGCCCAGCCCAGTCGCTTTCTCTACAGACATTATTAGGGACTAAGTCTGACCCACACGCTTGTCTCTCCACATGTTGTAGCTCACGTTTTCTATTGGCATTGGCTGACGTGCGCTTTCGATTTCTTGTCTGGGGAACGACATGCACTTTTGACTTCCCATTGGACGTTAGAATCGGGATGGAATGGGTCTTATTGAAGCAACATTCAAGTCAGCTATAAGAAGACAAACTCTTCACGGAGTATGGTTTTGATCCCATGGGAGGCATTGGATAAAGATGGAGAAAGGATGTGATCTATCTTAGCTCGGAGCCTAGCGTTTGCTCAATGATGGTCAGGCGTCGCTTGCATCTTTGTTTCCAGCGTCACATTTTTGATTGGTTTACGTAGTGCTTGCTTTTGACGATCTGTACGGGGCGGGAGTAGCACCCCTTCTTATAGCTCCATTTCGTGATCGAGGTTCAGAGTCAGTCACTTGCCTTGATGAGCCACGTGGCAAGCCTGGAGGCCGCCACGTGGCCCCAAGGTGACATCATAAGGCACATTCGTTAATTAAAAGTATGGTTGGGTCATTCGTGGTTTGAACCCACGACTTCTATGGAAGAAGACCAATGACATACCATTACACCATAGGCGCGGATTTGTCAAATGGGCAGAAAAAAATCTTTATAAAGTGTAAATTGCATTTTGGCGGGGGCCCAAGGGGGCCAGCCCCTATATACGTGACCTCCGCATGAAACCAGGGGCTAAACCCGTAACTGCTGGCACAAACTCCGATAAAAACCGCCTGCTCGAGATTGTTGGTCACATGCACGAAGTTAGCGGGGAAAATAACAGTTCAGTTGGCGGCACATTTGGCGGAGGGCGCCAAAATTGGCGGGCCTGCCATATTTGGCGGCCCTAACTAGCCTCTACAGTTAGTTAACTGGAGTTTTTTTAGGGAAATTGGCAGTTTCCATTAAATGGCCATAACTTTGGCTAGGAAAGGCGGTTTTGGATGAATTTTTTTTTGATTTGGGTATTTTGGACGTGCTAAAGCCATTGGCACAGGTATTTTTTCCATCAGAGGTCATTTACATAGGTTTTGGAGCCGTGGAAGTTCTAGGAGCCACTAGGGCCCAGTATTGTGAGGACTGTTTCAGGTTGCAGGTATCCATTGGAGGTGAACCAACAGTCAATCCTGAAGGATTCATGTGTTCTGAATCTTATTTTACAGTCTATTTCACCTGTAGAGACTTCTATTCAGCTGTAATTCCATTTTGAGCCTTTAATCAAAACGAGGGCTGACCCATTTGGGAGCCTTGGACCCAGCAGACGTAGCCCAGGAGGGGTGAACTGCTTCATAAACTTCTTTTGCATATGTGGTTGATTTATTTTGCAGAACAAATTCATTTTGATGTGTTAAACAGTCAAAGGAAATATTTCTGCTATGCTTGAATGGTTCATGAACAGCTGAAAACTTCATTGGTTTCTTTACTGCAAGACATGGGATGGATATTTTAAACATGTTTAATACTGAATTGAATACCTTGCAAACCTTTTTCAAGTAGTTTCAAATTCAGATCAAGTTGGTATCAGAGCTATGTTGTTGTTTCTTTGTATCAAAAGCAGTCAAATAAGCTATAGACAGAGCCTAAAACGAGCCAGGAAGCCTTCGAAATGCTCTTGTTATACAATTGCAAAGTAGATAAATGCTCTTTCAGTCAATCTCTGGTGTAGTTGTCTTTTGATTGTTTTTGTGCAAAGATCTTCTAACTGTCTTGCAAGTATTGATGCTTACCAGGTTGAAACTTAAAAGAGGGGAAGGACAGTTGACTAGAGAACGAGAGAATCCTCAGTCAAGGAGGAAGGCCAGAGAGCCATCACCTTCACCTTCAATCTCACCCTCAAGAGTCTCAGGAGAAGCTTCAAGAATGTCTGAACATGAAGGAGAAATTCCTCAAGACACAGATCCAAGAGAAGAAGAAAGAGTCTTCAGAAAGGCTTTCTTGGACCTCACTGAAATGGTGAGGGTATTGTACCAAAAAAGAAATGAGAAATGGGCTAGAGAAGGGTCCAAAAATCCACTTGAAGGAGAGGGTTCTTCAGGAGGTAAGAAGGATGATGATCATTCCAAGAAAGGACATGGAGGTAATGGTGATCCACCACCCCCATCGTCACCTCCTACCTCTTCATCCTTGTCTTCTTCTTCTGTGCATAAACATAGATCCTCTAGAAAAAGTCATTTTTTGAAGCTTGATGTAAAATTCGAATTGCCTATGTTTAATGGTGAAGTGAATGCAGAAAAGCTTGACAACTGGATTAGGCAGTTGGAGGTTTACTTGAGGATCCAAAACATGCATGATGATGCCACAAGATTCAATTGCTTCTTTGAGAATGGGAGGTGGAGAGCAGCAATTGTCTGGTGGGCAAGGCCTAAGAACCAAAGAGGAGATCAAGAAATTTGGTAAGGTTACCTTAACATGGACTGACTTTCTGTTAGCCATTAAAAAACAATTTTATCCTCTTGCTCACATGCAGAAAGCCATTATGAACTGGAAAAATTTCAGACAACTTAAGGTTTAGAATTTCCAAGACTACACCCAAGAATTCAGGAGAAGAGCTCTCTTGTTAGGGGTAGATTTACAGACCTAGGACACCTTGCTGAAGTATATTGGTGGCTTGCATAGCTACCTTAGACACACCATCTTGATTTTTAACCCTACTAGTTTGGATGAGGTTTGTGTCCAAGCTACCCATTTAGAGGAAAGGGGAAAAAACACTTTTGAAGAGGGTAGAAACAAGCCCACTAAGGGGAAAAACAAAGAGAAAACCTCCAAGGGAAAGGGAAAAAAGAATGCATCTGTCAAATAGGAGAGTGATAAAGTGATCTGTAAACACTATTCTAAACTAGGCCATGAGGAGAAAAACTGTTGGAAATTACATCCTGAGAAAAAACCTCAGTTTAACAAATCCAAAGGGAAACATAAAACTACTGCCACTACATCTACTCCACAATATTTAGGGGATGATTCAGGTGATGAAACCAAGATTACAGCCATGGGTTTGAAAAACTTGAAGGGAAAAGAAATGGAAAATCAATCCAGCACTAGTACCTCAAACTGTCATGTACAAGCTCCTAATGAGGAAGAAAGAATTGAATTGTTTCATGTGAGGGTGATTTCAAAACATACTAAGATTGACACACTTTTTTATAGTGGGTCACAAGCAAACCGTATATCAGAAGACTTGGTCAAGCAGCTTAAACTTGAGACTGTTCCACATCCGAAGTCATATCCACTTGGATGGATTTGCAAGGATGCAAATTTACAAGTTTCAAGAAAGTGCACATTGCGCTTTGCAATTACTGCACATTTTATTGATACAGTTGAACTTGATGTGGTACCTTTTGATATAGTAGGAATTGTTTTGGGAAGTCCTTACTTGTTTGACAGGAAAGCTATCTTCCATCTCCATGAAAACAAATATCATCTTTTCAAAGATGGCAAGGAGTTCATTGTTAGAGCTCATCACAAGAAGAAAAATATAGCGATGGTGAATGCAGGACAGGTAAAAAGGCTGGTCAATTCAAGTAAGAATTTTGTTCTTCTTATGATTAAGCCCAAGGTTGTTGTGAATCATGAGTCATTTGACAATTGTGATCCAAAATTGAAATCAGATCTGTATGATGTAGTTGATGTATATCATGAGATGTTTCAGGAGCCAACAGGTTTTCCTCCTAAGAGGGAGATTCAGCATGAAATCCATTTGCATCCAGATTGTCCTCTTCCAAATATAGGAATGTACCACATGTCTATTATGGAGAATGCCGAGATAAAAAAGAAAATCAAGGACTTGTCGGACAAGGGTTTCATAAGGCCAAGTAATTCGCCATGTGGGTCACTGATTGTACTGATTCCAAAGAAAGATGGCACTTGGCGTATGTGTGTTGATTTCAAGGCCTTGAACAAGATAACGGTAAAGAATCGTTACCCACTCCCAAGGATAGATGATTTGCTAGACCAGCTGAAAGATGCTCGATATTTCACTAAGTTAGACTTGCACAATGGATATCATCAAGTAAGAATTGAAGAAAGTGACATTTGGAAGACAGCGTTTAAAACCAAACAAGGACCCTTTGAATGGCTTCTGATGCCGTTTGGTTTGTGCAATGCACCTGCAACTTTCATGCGGGTAATGGATGATGTCTTGCATCCTTTTCTTGATGATTTCGTTATTGTCTATTTAGATGACATCTTAATCTTCAACAAGTCTAGAGAAGATCATGTCAAGCATGTTAGGAAAGTACTTGATGTTTTGAAGAAGAATCAGTTATTTCTTAAAATGTCAAAGTGTGAATTTGGAAAGACCTCTTTGGTTTATTTGGGGCACATAGTAGGAGTAGGTGCTTTGAGGATTGATCCTGCTAAAATAAAGGCTATTGTGAATTGGCCTACTCCCAAATCCATAATAGAGGTAAGAAGTTTTTTGGGTGCAGCTCAATATTGGAGGAAGTTCATCTCTAACTTCTCTTCTATAGCAGCTCCTATGCATGCAGTGACAAGTGTGAAGCATGCTTTCCAATGCGGAGGCAACCAGAAAAAAGCTTTCGAATATTTGAAAGAGAAGATTAGTTCAGCTCCGGTCCTTGCATTACCAGATTTGAGACAGCCATTTGAGATACAAACTGATACTAGTGATTATGCCATGGGTGCAGTTCTTCTACAGCATGGTAAACCTATTGCTTTTCATTCTGAAACTTTTAATGGTGTTGTTGTAAATTATCCTACCTATGATAAGGAGTTGTATGCATTGGTACAAAGCGTCAAAAAGTGGAAGCACTATTTGATGGGCAAAGAAACTGTTATACATACCGACCATCAGCCCTTACTGTACTTGCAATCACAAAGCAAGTTACAACAGTCACGACACTTCAAATGGATGGGCATCTTACAACAGTTCCATTTGGTAATAAGGTACAAGAAAGGTACTCTGAATAAAGTTGTTGATATGCTTTCAAGGCCTATTATTGGTGTTGTTACTTTACTTAAGAATGATTCCATTGTACATGATAGTTACATAGAACAATATGAATCTGATGATGACTTTAAAGATGTGTATGCTAGCTTGAGTAAAGGGAATCATGTAGAGAAAAATGACTATCACATGCATAACAATTTGCTGTTTCATTTGGGAAAGTTGTGTATACCATAGGGGGAGAGAATAAATGTCATAAGGGAAGCTCATTCTTCTCTTATTGCTGGCCATTTTGGTGTAAGAAAAACAGTTGCACATATACAGAGGTATTGTTATTGGCCTCACATAGTAGATTCTGTTTCAAGGTTCATAAGAGGTTGTTCATTATGTGCTACCAGCAAGCCTAGTAATAGGAAGATTTGCTTGTATAATCATTTGCCGGTACCTTCTAGACCATGGGAGAGCATCTCTATGGATTTTGTAGGAGGTTTTCCAAAATCTAGAAAGCAGCATGATTATTTATATGTAGTAGTTGATCGTTTCAGCAAAATGTGTATACTTATGCCTTGTAAGAAAACTATAAGTACTGAACAAACTTCTGAATTATTTTCTCATCATGTATGGATTCACTTTGGATTGCCTACTTCCATTATTAGTGACAGGGATCCCAGATTTGTGGGGAATTTTTGGTCCAACCTATGGGAGATGATGGACACAAAGTGGAAGAAGAGTACTGCTTTCCATCCACAAACATATGGACAAAATGAAGTTGTGAACATAACCATTGTGCACCTCTTGAGAGGATATTGCAGCAAGCATCCCAAGCTTTGGGATGAACATTTGCACTACATACAACATGCTTACAACCATGCCAAGCACTCTTCCACAAACACCTCACCGTTTGAAGCTTGTTTTGGCTACTTGCCAAAATCGCCTCTTGATTTCATTCTTGAGAAAGATGTCGCCATTGAGGGACATAGTGATGTTGACAAAGCTCGTTCATTCATTTAAATAATTCAGCAAATACATCAGCAAATTCAAGAACAACTTGAGAAAAGTCAAGGCAAGTACAAGGAAAGACACGACAAGCATAGAGTCGATCACAAGTTTCAAGAAAGGGATGAGGTATGGTTGTACATCAGTAAGGAAAGGATGCAAGGAGAAGGTAAAAAGATGAAGCCTATTCATTATGGTCCATTCAAAATCCTCAAGAAAGTTGGAAATAATGCTTTTAAATTAGATTTGCCTTCCTACATGCAAATGCATTATGTTGTTAATGTGGAGAACTTACGTTTGTATGAACCTCCTTTGATCGCTGATCATGAAAGCGTTGTTCAGCTGCCATCTGTAGAATATTTCTTGCCAGAATATTTAGATGCGCTGAAAGAAGATATAATCCTTGACAGAAGGACACGCACTTCAAGGAGAGGCAATGTAGATTATGTTCGGGTTGGTCTCAAAGGCAGCAAACCGAACAAGGAAAAATGGATGGAGGTGGACAGAGTGAGGGCACTGTACCCTCACCTCTTTAACAAGTATTTGAAGGCTTTTGGGGTCCAAAAGCTTCCCAATGGGGAGGCGTGATCAGGGGCTCATGTCCCAAGTGTCGAAAAATGCTCAAAATTGAAAGTGCTCAAAATTGGCTTGAACCTAAATGACCAGATAGAGCTCGTCGTCCCAATTCTGGCACCGCAAATGGTTCAAAAAATGGTCTCCGTATGTGAAAGTTATGGCAAAAACAAAATTGCCGAATGACCCTTAATTTTTGAATTTTCAAAAAAGAATAAAAAAAGAATATTCTGTAGAATATTCCATAGAATATTCTATAGAATATTCCTGGGAATATATCTTCTATTCAGCCAATCAGAAGTTTCCATGTGGTAGGCCCGGAGGCCGCCACATGGCCCAGCTGACATGAGCAAAGGCACATACATTTTCAAAGTTTCTGGTGGTAATTCGTTGTTTGAACCCACGGCCTATACTAAACGAAGCCCAAGCTTTACCAACACACCACGAATATATGCTCTATTCAATGGGCGGAGTTAGAATGTTTTGAATTTAAATTTTGCATAGGCGGGAAATTTGGGGAGCCAGCCCCTAAGGGCCAGCCCTCCCATTCATACGACCGTGTGCCTGAAACCGTGGGCAAACCAAACGACCAGCACGAAATCTGATGCTAACTGCAACATGGTCACATGCAACAATTCAGCTGGTAGTTAAGGCATGATTGGCGGGACTTTTGGCGGTGGTGCAAAATTTTGCAGGCGTCCAGATTTGGCGGAGCTCCACTAATGTTAGCTAGAGTCCTTTTAGGGGAAACTGGCAGTTTTCATTAAATGGCCATAACTTTGGCTAGGAAAGGCGGTTTTGGACGAATTGTTTTTTGATATTGGGTATTTTGGACGTGTTGAAGCCATTGGCATAGGTCGTTTAGCCGTCAAAGGTCATTTGCATAGGTTTTGGAGCCGTGAAAGTTCTAGGAGCCCCGAGGGCCCAGTATTGAGAGAACTGTTTCAGGTTGCAGGTATCCATTGGAGGTTAACCAACAGTCAATCCTGAAGGATTCATGTGTTCTGAATCCGATTTTACAGTCTATTTCACCTGTAGAGACTTCTATTCAACTGTAATTTCATTTTGAGCATTTAATAAAAACGAAGGCTGACCCATTTGGGAGCCTTGGACCCAACAGACGTAGCCCAGGAGCGGTGAAATGCTTCATCAACTTCTTTTGCATGTGTGGTTGATTTATTTTGCAGAACAAATTTGTTTTAATTTGTTAAACAGTAAAAGGAAATATTTTTACTATGCTTGAATGGATCATGAACAGCTGAAAACTTCATTTGTTTCTTTACTACAAGACATGGGAATGTTTTAAACATGTTTAATACTGAATTGAATACCTTGCAAACCTTTTTCAAGTAGTTTCAAATTCAGATCACAGATGCTACCAAGTTTTCAGTTGAATATGTGCCTCTCATTGATGGTGCTTCTAATTCTATAATAATGGATTGAGCCACAATATTGTTAAATAATTTAGCCCACCATGTCATAGAATATAGGAAGAACCATTTTGTCACTACACGAACTGTTCCTCCAATATTTATGTGTGCCTACATCATGGATGTTGTGTGTTTCATCTTTCCCTTTCTGATTAGGGAATGGAAGTGGATGCCTCAAGATCCAAAGCGCTTTGGAATTCTTGTTCAATTGAATGTTTATATCAAATTTTTTAGGGGGGGTATGATCCCTATTCATGAGGATGTCTTTGACAAGAAATCCCCAAGGTTATCAGAAGAAGCCAAGGTTGATATTCAACCTGTGGCGAGATGGTTTGGAGATGAGTTATTCACATATATTAGAGTTTTTGGAAGGGCACTCCACCACATGTACTTTCATGGTATGTCCCTCATAAATTATTAGCCAGGGAAGTTCATACCAGAAAGTTAGGAAGGGTGTAACGAAGTCTCTCAAAGAGTCCAAAAGATATCTCTATCCCACTGTTCCACTTTGATGTGGTGCTTATTGTTTACAGGACTTCAAGCATGCACGTATTGAACTCAAACACCTTTACAGTTTAAATCTTGTTGATTTTCATCAAAGGCAGTATGACCCTAATCAGGTCATGTATAATTTTACCTCGTCGGTTAAAGTCAAGGCGTTTATTCATGAGGATGATCATTTTGATGATCTTATTAAAGCAGCTAAACAATTTTCATAGGTACAGAGTTTATCTTCCATCATACTGAATCCAACTGATTTAGCACAGTTCAAGGAGTACATAAATCAAAGGTTAATGCAAGTGCCTTTAAATCTATTTCAAATAGTCCTGCAAGAATCTTAGGAGGAAAGGGTTTCTACTAATGTCACAGGAAAAGATGCAAAGAAAGCATCCAAATATGCTAAACCACCTGAGTCTGCTACAAAGAAAAGGGTGGAAGAACCTTCCAACAAAAATAACACTAAGAAGGGACTTGATCATGAGAAAATGTAGAAATAATGGGGATATTTGAAGAGATAATCAAGGAATCACAAGTAGGTATGAATCAAACACAAAATTTTCTTGAAACACTAAAGCCTTCAGAGAAATCTACAGAAAATCCTCTCACCACTTTAGAAGAAATCAAAGTTATTCCTGCTTTTCCTTCTTCAGAAATTGTTTAGAAAGAAGAGGAAATTCCTCATTTAGATATTTTCTATGGTCCCAAACATCGAGAAGTCATGAAGAGACAAAGAAAAGAGAGAAATATTTACCAAACTGCTATTATCTTGCCAAGCAACGAGCCAATGGACTTTGTCTGTAAAGATACACCGATAGATCCATCTGAAAACTTGACCAAGTTATCGTAGTTTGGAGGAGCTTATGCTTCTGCAACAATTGCAAAAGAAGAAGAAGTGAGAAATTTGATCATAGAAAAGGAGGAAAGAATAAGGAAGCTGGAGGATTAACTCACAAGAGAAAATTTGAATAAACAAGAATAGCTTAAATCACAGCTTGAACAAATGCAATAGAGTTTTAAGAGCCTAAAACTTCAAAGCCAAAGAAAATTAAATGCCAAACACACTGAAATCATTATTTTGGAGAATTTAGCATCTATGGATAAATACTAATTCCCTAGATAAGTAGCTATATCTAGAACAATAGTTTAAAGTGTTTTAGAATTTTCCTATAAGCAATAGATAAGATGAGAAGATAGAAGGTCTACCTGTAGTTCCGCTTTCCTCTCGTCTCCCTTGTATCGATTCCGTCGCTCCTTCCCATACTTAATCCACTTGAGATGTATGGTGATGACTAGTACTACATCAATAATTCTGCAACTCCTAGGGCTTCCTACTTTACTTTTATCAACCCGGTAGTTCGTAACAAACTTGAAAGCGATGGTGCTATATGCACAAGTACTAGCTCTTACTGGAGGTTGTCACTTAATCAGCTGGTGCAAGTTTGCTAGGAGTTTAAGCCAACTTCTATGAGTTCTCAAAAGAAGCTTTTACTATGATGAAAGAAAACTAACTCTACAGGGGCTAATCTGTTTGCAGAAAGAGAAGAAGAACTGAAATGTAATGCAAACCCTAACAAACCCGAATTTACCTATTAACCCTACTTTTGCAAGAAAAGAGATGAAAACAAAAGAAATGAATGCCATTGACTATTGAAAAGTTAAATTTTATTTATTCAAGCTACTTTTGAAAAGAAATGAGAAGAAAACATCTTTTTGTGCTTTTGAGTGTTTTTATGTGAAATTATTATGCTTGTGATTTATCTGGTTGTGATTGTGCAGAGGTTTGGTGGCAAAGGAAGATGGTGTTGGTTGTTGTAGAGGTAGAGGAAGGTGTGGAGATGTCCTAAGAAGTCCCTAGTACCCTTCTAGAGACTTCCATAGCGATCGGACTTCAAAAAATCACTCATAGGAAATTCTACAGGAGGCTGCAGGGGATCTATAGGAGGATCTATAGGAGGAGGCCGAGAACTATTTTTGGAGTTTTGAAGGTGGAAAAATGATAGCAGAGAGGAAATGAAGGCTATATGAAGGTGTTGAGGTGTTTATATCTTGTCAAGGAAGAGCAACAACAAACATGATGGTTGGATGTGTTCAAATGGAAAGAAAACAACTTTATGGAAAAAACACAGAAATTAGGGCAGATTGGCGAAACGTTGCAAATGAGTTGGGAAATTTCTGAGAGGGGGGCTGGTGCTGGCTATTCTATGGGTGTATGGTGAGCTGAGATGTCTTGCAAGAGATCTACAAATTTATTTATCAAAATTGACCAAAGAAAGAACTAACTATACCATGAAAACAAAACTTTATCTAGCTTGACATAATTTGTGACCTACAAACAGAAAATGTTGATCAATAACCGATGAATAGTAATGCATGCAGAGATATCTGTGGGAAAATAATAGGAAATTATCTAAGAAACTGAATCTAAACTAATATCAACTTTCCTAAATCAAGTTATCACACTAGCAGTTGCATGGAAGAGAAAAAACTATGTTTTTGGTGGTAGCAGTAGTGCCTTGACCTCAAATCGTAGTCACATGAAGGGAGAGAGGAGATTAGGGCTTGTTGTTGGCCTTCTTGAATCTTATTCAGTCACTATAGTAACCTACTTAAGCAACTGAAACAAAAAACATCTATGCAAACCATAAAAAACAACCTAATCTAACAAAGTGAAATGAATCTATGTAACTGAAATTAACTCATGACTTGAAGCAAAAACATATAAGTACACAGTAAGAGGTGTTGGGAAACTTGGGTTGGGCCCTAAACCAAGAGCTTCAGCCCTCTGAAGGAAATTAGTGCTGGCTCAAAAACTATTTCATCTTTCTTATCAAAAATAGCAATTACAATACATAAATTGTTCTAAAAAAGGAACTCGAAAATAAGCTCAACATAATGCTGCACAAAAGCGTGAAAATATAATAATAATTGGCTAACCTACTGAGACTCTAAACCACCTTATTTATACAAATGCGGACCTCCAGCAGTCCTCCTAAAATCAAGGAACTCGGCTTCCTAGAACTGAAGATGAACAAGAGTCCTACTTTACTTGCTTGGTTGCCCCTTGGAATCATCAATGTGGACCTTTGTGCTCCGAGTTGCTGATGGAGGATTCAAGCCAAGGGGTCATAAATGAAGAAGACACCCCCCCTACAAATCATCTTCCCTATTTTCCTTGAGTTTTGGCTACCATTTGCTCATAAATTCCTTGACTTTATCCAAATTTGTCCAAACAATCTTCATAAAACATTCATTAGACTACATGGAAAAATGACTAACTCAATTCACTCTATTAGCATAAATATATTCAAAAACATGCAAAAAACTAGTGAGAATGGTGTATTAAGTCGAAATAAGAGGTTGATGAACCCATATAATTACCCATTTCTGAGGATCATCATCACCCCTGCTGAATGGGTTGCTCATCCTCTGAGCAAATAATCTAACTCTTCATCCTTAATGGCTCAGATAGATTCCCTGACATCCCAAGCCTCTGATGTGATGTCTTCCTCTTTATCATGAAAACCTGGTTTCCTATCCACTTCTTCCCATTGTTTCTATTCTTCCTCCTCCTTTACCACTTCCAGCAGTCCTAGCAACAATGGAGGACTGAATTTAAGGTCAATCCAGTTTGCCTTCAATCTTTGCATTGAGTGCTTATATAGGGGCACTCTCCTCATGGCTTCCCTCATCCTGTTTGGGGAGTGATATGTTAGGATATTCCGACACATAGGAAATAGTTAAGTTCAACTTGGTCTAGTATAGAGTTAGGTAAAGTGTGTTTCTTTACCGTTGTACATTTTGTAACTTACAATCCGACGATCACGATATGTAGTGATCTGACCGTTCACTCTCTCCTCGGTATTACCGACACTTGATCCGTGGCTTGACACCCGATTGGTCCATGAGTTCTATTTAAAGCGCATGGAGGGTCATTGTTCGGGTAATCCGTCTATGAGAGAAAGCTTATGTAAAATTTCATTCTTTGATTAATAAATTGCCTGAAGTGGCCACGTTGGCTCAGGCCGTGGACTGTTTCCCTCTTTGAGGGTTTTAACCACGTCAAAAATACTGATGTATTGATTTGAGATCTGGTTGTGAGCGGTGTCCTTTTGGTGTTCTTTCTGAGGAACTTACCCTGTAAATTCCTACAGTAATAACCTTCCTTGCACACTCATCCAGCAAAGAAAGGGTTCTACATAGTTCAAAAATTATAAAGGGAGTGTAGCCCAACCTTGACCTATGCATCTTATATTCATTTCCTGTGACTGATAATAAAAATTCCAACTATCTATGCATAATACTTATAGACTTTGGAATATCTTCATTGCATCAATTGTTTAAGGTATCCAACACATCAAAGTAGTGAATTGTATGGAATTTCACTAAATTCTAGTTCTGGATTTAAGATCTCTGTGGTTTATATATTCTAACTTAGTAACTGGAGAACCCACAGTAAAAACCATTTTTCCAGTTACTTCTACTTTTATAACAAAGCCAACTTATTACTAGTTATTTCTGCTTTCTTACCAGAGCATCGATACTTAAAACGTCAAGCCGATTCCTTAATAGGTAATGGCATTTTCATAGAAGTCTATTGTCAACCTCAAAACCTTTGCAAAGTATCTTTCAGGAAAGAAAATGCATTTGATAACAATTCATAGTGACTCTAGGAAGTCTTATGGTTGTATATCATATGCTTGTATGACTGACCATAGCTCAGTTGAAAATAGAGCACAAGAGATTTCCAGAAGTGACTTGTTCTATGGACTCCACTTCTTTATGGACTCATGGGCTAAAAGGGAATTTTGTTATGGGGGATCCAGTGACCAAAGGAATAGAGCTCTCTCAAAATCCCATGTGAGTTCTAATTGCAATCACCTCAGGAAATGTTCCTCATACAACTGAGAAACTGAGTGTACGTTTTCCTAATTTCTCTACACTGTACTGTTGTTCTATGTCCCAAAATTGCCACAATCAACTTCTCATTGTGCCTCTATAGTTGAATGCAAATTGTTGGTTCTATGGTGTGAAATTGTTGCAGTGTTGAACGTTGATTTTAAACTATGGTTCGTTGGTGACTTGTAAATCCGACATGGGAACATAATTGAAGTAGTCTTGGTAACATAGTATGGAAGACCATATAAGGTGATTTGTTGGCTCTTTAACATCTGTGGTGTCATTGGCTCATCATTGTGCATTGGCAGGAAGGTATCCCATTTTTTGTGGTCACATAAAAGTCTAGTAGCCACACTCCAGGCCTGCGGAGTAGCCACACTGCCTTTATTGTTGTCATTACTTGTGGTGTGCATTAACATTCCTGGTTTATAAGTGTGTTGAGATTTTCTATGCATTGAATGGTGCAATCGAAACTGATATATATGTGTTGAAGCTTCGTGAGAGGAGGGCGCAAGTTCGAAACTCATATATATGTGTTGAAGCTCTGTGAGAGGAGGTAGAAAGTTAGATTCATGATCATGAGGCATTGTAATTATCATTGGAGTTTGCCTCTAATAAACTAAAGGCAAAATATTTGCATTCCTAAAAAAAAAATTGCAATCACAAGATTGGAAGAAGTAATCACCAAGTAGAACCGCCTTACATGTAAACTGTAGTTTTTGGATACAACATTTGATCAAATCTCTACAGAACTATACGAAGCCTATCATTCACCACTTCTATGTGAGCACATATGTTATAGTTGGTGCTTGAACTATGTATAAACAAATGAATCTTTGTCTATGCACCCATGTCTTTGCATCATTTCCACAAGTGATGGTAAAGCTTACTCACAACTTATTGTTTTGAGAATGCTTGAAAATCTGTTTTTGTTCATACATAGCACTAGACATGATCAAGAGTCCAACATAATCTTTCTATTTATCCTATAGTTACATCTATTTAGCAACGGGAGCTACTTTTATGTGTGCAAGCCAACACCATTTTTCTACTTCAATTATTGTGAAATGGATCAACTTGATGAAGAATTGGAGCTGTTAAAAACCTTAATTCATTCCATTGTTGATGGGATGCTAAACATCAATAGGGACACTCTTGCTGACATTAGAACCTATCTACAATATGCACAAGAAAATATTGAATTTTTGCAGCTTGAACCACACTTACAACAAGATGAGCTACAATAGAGTAATAATCATTCTAAACTTGTTTTTGTTTAGAATAATTCTCTTTTTGAGTCAAAAATTGACTCCCATCAACATGCAGAAACTAATCAAGATATTAAAGTTGAGGCAGATTCAAGAGCAAATGTGCATGCAGATTTACAAGTCCAGCCTACACTTCCCAAGCCAATATTTAGACCTTGGGAAGAGCTTTTCCATAACAAGCACATAATAGGTCTTGGATATGATAAGGAGGTTTCCTTTCACATTCCAAATTACTCAAAGTCGATCCAGTTTTAGAGCATTGGATTCCTTCATGATAGTTCACCTTCACATATTCTAGATTCTACTCCTCCACATTTGCAGCCAAAGGTTGTTAAATTCCAACATTGTGGCCGAGTTGGCCATATGAAATATCACTATTGTGATCTTCATCCATGTAAGAACTGTCATAAAACCAGTCATTCTTCAAACAGATGCTTCATAAACAAGTCTCCTGCAAGAACAAATATTCATCTTGGATGGATCACATCTTGGCAATGGGCTTCAACAGCCAAGAAGATATTTCTGTCGCATGTCAGAACTTGTTCTAGAGTATTAAAAAATTTGGCAGTTGAGTTTTCTCCATCATCTCACCTTGTGTCCGACAAGGGGGGAAGTGATGGTCATCTACAAGGTTCAAAGCCACATCAAGCGAGCCTGAGCCACAACCTTCCATACCAGATTCAGAGTTGTATCCAGAGACAAAGATGCCCCTGAGCATGCCTTCAGTTGGTGATGCCTCTTCAAATAATTGGGGACACTTCCTCTAGTAGAAGACTTTAGCTTCTTGCCAGTTTTGGAAGAGTTCCAGGAATTTTATTAAGCATTCCAGAGTTGTTGGTCATCCTTAAACCATCATAGGTTGAGACCTCCCTTTTCAAGTTGAGGTTCTCCCTTTTTATGCGGGGTGATACCTCCCTTTTAAGGTTGAAGGTTTCCCTCTTCAAAACATCAGGAGCACTTCCTCTAGTAGAAGACCTCCACTGCTTGCTAGACCTAGAAGATTTCTGGGAACTGCACTAAGCATTCCAGTGTTGGTGGTCATCCTCAAACCGCCTCCCTTTCTACCAAAATTTCAGAGAGCACATTCAACCTAGTGCTGCCATGCATTTTTGCATGTTTTTTATTACAACTCTCTTCTTTGACTCATACATAACCCTTCAGATTAAGGGGGGGAATGTTGGACACCTAATCTTCTAAGGGTTGGTTTAGAAGCTGAACAACCAAAGGGAATCCAAGGGACCACTTGGAATATGAAACCAAGGGTCATTCCTATGTATTATAAATATGTATCATTGTGAATAAGAAAAGTAATCTAATGTTTATCTTTCATATTGCCTTCGCCATGTATATGTCTGACAATTATTATTATTTGATATGGGCCATAATATTTAGGTGATAGATTATTTTTCCCTTGTTGTTTTAACGAAAATTTCTTATAAGGTTTGAGCCTAACAAAGACCCAATCCCCTTCCTCAAACTCTCTTTCAGTGCAACGCTCGTCAGCTTGTTGTTTCATTCTATTACATGTCATGGTTAGATTTTCTTTTAATAAGTTAATGACTTTTTGGATTCCTTCTAGGTGGTCTTTTAGTGTTGGAACCTTAGAATCGAGTAGTGAAAAGTCCTTCCACCTAGGCGTCTCATAAGCATATAAGGCTTGGAAATGTGTCATTTTAGTTGAAGAATGGTAGGTGGTATTATACCACAATTCCGCCAGGTGTAGCCACTAGGTCCATCTATTTTGTTTGTTAGTGACGAAGCAATGAAGATATGTTTCCAAGCATTTATTTATGACTTCAGTTTGACCATCTATCTGAGGGTGACATGCCAAGCTCATGTTGAGAAATATTCCTGCTTGGTGGTAGAAATCCTTCCAAAAATTGCCCTTAAACATTGCATTTCTATCACTTAATATGACCTTGGGAAACCCGTGTAGTTTATATACGTTTTTACAAAACATATCTGTAATTTGATTATTTGTGTCAGTTTTTTTGATAGCCATAAAATGGGCATATTTAATGAGTTTGTTGACTACGATAAATATAGTATCCTTACCATCATATACATGTATTCCTTCAATGAATTCCATCGAAATCTCCTCCCATTTTTGAATTGGAATGTGTAGTAGGTGTAGTAAACTAGGGGTTGAGATACTTTCACTCTTATTCCTTTGACAAACATCACATTCCGCAACACATTTTTCGATTTCCTTTCTCATACCTTCCTAATAGAATGATTGTCAAATGTTGTAGTAAGTTTTGAATAATCCTACATGTCCGGTTATAGGAGAACTATGAGATTCTTTTAGATTTTTCAACTTAAATTTGGATGTTGGTGTTAGGTAAATTCTACCTTTGTACCATATTATGTCATTGTTCCATTCAAAATTGGTATATTGATTGATATTTTCAATCATAGAATCACAATCCTCATCCTTGGAATATTTAGCTCGTATTTCGTCTAACCATTCTTGAACGAACACCATGGCGGCGCATGTTGTGTTGTCGTAATCCTTACGTGAGAGTGCATCAACTACAAAATTTTCCTTCCCTTTCTTGTGCAATATTTCTAGGTCGAAAGATGACAGCTTCTCCATCCACTTTTTTTTGTTTTGTTGACAATGTCTTTTGTTGAAGTAGGAATTAAAGGCTATTGTGGTCTATTCGGATTGAGAATTTACTTCCCAGCAAGTACTGTCTCCATTTCTTTAAGGCATGTATGATGCCAAGCATCTCCTTTTGGTAATTTTATCTAAAACTCTCTCGTTTTTTAAGTTTCATGCTCTCGAATGCTACAGGGTGGTTGTCTTGCATTAGTACGACCCCAATTCTGAATCCCGAAGCATCGCATTCTACTACAAACGGTTTGGAGAAGTCTAGAGTTGTTAGTACCAGTGTGGATGACATTACTTCCTTTAGATTCTCGAAGAATTCATCTGCTTGGTTATTCCACTGAAAAATGTTCTTTTTTAACAAGTTTGTCAGGGGTGTTATCAAGTGTGCATAGTTTTTTTATGAATCTTTTGTAATACCCGGTTAGACATAGAAATCCTCTTAGCTTGGACACGTTCTTTGGTTTGTCACATTCTTTGATTTCTTTGATTTTGTTGGGGTCCACCTTGACTCCCTCCCTGGATATAACGTGTCCTAGGTATTCAACTACCTTTTTTCCAAATGTGCATTTTGATAACTTGGCGTAGAACTGATTCTTCTCTAATACAGATAGTACTTCCTCGAGTTGCTTGAGGTGCTACTTCCATGTCTTATTGTAAACGAGAATATCATCAAAAAAGACTAATACAAACTTTCGCAAGTATGGGTGAAAAAGTTCATTCATGGTTTCTTGGAAGATGGTTGGTGTATTTGTTAATCCAAATTACATAACTCTAAACTCGGAGTGCCCCTCATGATTTCTAAATGTTTTCTTTTTGACATCCTCTAATCTTACTCGCATTTGGTAGTAACCTGATCTCAAATCTAATTTTGAGAAATATTCTACACCATGGAACTCATTTAGCATCTCGTCAATGAATGGGATCAAAAACTTATGTTTAATAGTAATTTGTTTTAGTCCTATGTAATATATACATAATTGGAAGGATCCATCTTTATTTCTGACCAATACTACAGGTGTAGTGTATGGGCTTCTACTTTTCGCAATGATTCCATGTTTTAATAGGTCTTGTATCAATCATTCTATTTATGCTTTATGATGATGGGGGTAACAATACGGTTTTACATTTATTGGTGTCGAGTCTAGTTTGACTTCAATGATGTGTTCAATTTTCCTTTGGTAGATCTTGAAAAACCTTCTCATACTTTTGGATTAGGGATGAATTTAATGAACTGCTTTTGGTGATTTGTCGAATACGTGCCGAGTGTTTTCAACCATTGTATTCCTAAAACGATGTCTACTCCTCCTAGGGTGGATGTATAGAAACTGGACTCCATTTCATATTCATTCAGTTACATTTTAACTTTATAGCACTTTCCTACTCCATCTATTCGTTTCCCATATACCACCATAACTTTTAGATTTGCTACTGGGTAAGCAAAAATGTTCATTCTTTTTGCAACATTGACATCTACAAAGTTGTGCATACTTCCTAATTCTATTAGAACGATAACGTTATGTTTCTTGATATGGCCTTTAAGATTTAGTTTCTGTGGCTGAGCTATCCCTATGATGGCTACCAGAGAAATTCGTGGCATATCTCCTTCTGAATCTGGATTAGGATTGTCATATTATCCATTGTTTTCTTCATCAGAGCTATCTTCTGAAGAATCTTCTTGTTTTGCTTCACAGTTGTAAATTGTTTGAGTCGTGCATTTGTGCTCTAGGGAATACTTGCCTACGCATTTCCAACAATTACCATCCCTTTTCCTTTCAACACCAAACTATTGTTTTCCTTCATTGTGCATTGGAGGTGGAAAGTACTTACCAGTGTTTTCTAGCAACAGTTTATTTGACTTGCCCTTAGAGTAGCTGTATGATTTCTCATGATTGGCATATGGTGCCTTATGGAGTTTATATTTTCGTTAAATAATTATAATTGTGTGTTTGGCATCCTCAATGGTTTTGGGTTTATATAATTTTAATTCTTCCCAGATGTAACCTTTAAAGCCACAAAGATACATTTTTAATAACTCTTCGTCTGAGAATCCCATTTGCCTTACTGCTAACACCTCCCATTCATGAGTATATTCACTTACTGATCCTTCCTATTTAGGGTGAATGAATCTCTCTTATACATCATCCTCTTCTTCGTCATGAAACCTTTTTATCAGGGCATTTAAAAAAAAAATCCAATTGAAGGAGCGAATTGCACACTTAGTAGACCACCACAAGAACCAATCATACACTTTTTCTTCTAGGTAGTTGGATGTGGTCATGACCTTCTCTTGTTCACCTATCCACGGATTTGCTCCAAAAATGGTGTCCATCTTGTTTACCCATACAACGGTGCTTTTGTGGTCCTTACCATCGTATTTTGGTAATTCCCTTTTAATTTTGAGGTGGTCTCTTTCGGGGAACTTCGTATAGTATTGAATACCTTCGAAGTGTAGTTGTGGTATTTGTGGCTTCTCTGTATCAAGAAATCATGATTTGGAGAATTTTCGTCTTTTGGAGTTTTGGGACTTTGTGTGGTTGAGGGTGGATTGTCTGCTTTCCCATACACTGACTCATCATGCTTTTTAATTATGTGATATCATCATCCATTTTGTCTTGTTTACTAACTATCTTCTCGACATTATCAAGGAGCTTATTTATCTTATTGAGTTCTTCTTGGATTTTTTTTACATCGTCATTGTACTTTTTTCCATTTTGTTCCTTTTTTTCCTTGTAGACCCATTCTTTTTTCTAATTAAATTATATTAACTTATTTTACTAATATGATTAAAAAAACTATATGATTTTAAAATAACTTGTATTTACTATATTATTTCAACGTAACCTGACAATTGCAATTATACTATTGTATCGAACCACCATTCAACCCTATGAATCGACACTTGTCCAAGTTATGTCGCTCGACAGTTGACCAACCTTTCACGTTTGATCAAGTTACATCGTTTAAAGGTAGTGGGTGGACACTTGTATTTCAACGACGTGTGTTCGGTGGTGGGGTTTCAACAACACAGTGGGTACATATAACAACCAAAAAGAGTGAATGGTGGAGTGGTGATTGGACAATGAACAATGTTTACAACCGCAGACAGATCGAGGAAGATAGTGAAGCGACAGAGTTTGTTAGAAGGGTGATGGTGGGAGGCGGGGTGGGACACGAACATGATGACTGCAGTGTTAAATTGACCACTAGTTGGCACGCAAGGGTGGAGAACAGTGTTGTCAGAGTCGATGGTGGAAAACACAGGATGTGGAACAGTGTATCTGGTGTTGCAACAACAGTTGGCTCTGATACCAATGGTACAACTGGTTTGTATGCTTACGCTCTCAGTCTTCATAGACATTGATATGAAACATAATCATATATAATATTTTATTAATTGAATGAATTGATGAATACATGGCTATGGTTCTCCTTATATAGGAGTTGACTGGCCATGCCAAAATAAAAAGACATATCCTTGGAACTGATGTCTCTTCAATATTAATTAAGTGTTATTAACTTAATTTACTTAATAATTTATTAATTAACTATTTATGTTTTATTTATGCTATTATTTAAATAATATATATATATTTCTTTTAGTTTATGATTTTTTAATTCATAACACTTTGACTTTTATAGTGTCTCTTGTATGTGCATATGGATCTGACTAACCTTCTCAACAATGTTTTTAGTCCTCAAGGCATCCCATGTAAGATCCTCCCTCACTCATCCTTGCTACCCATATGCAATATCCAAAGATGAAAGCAACAAATATCCAAAAAAAATCAAATGGGGGACTTACAAGTAGAAGAGTAGGCTTCTCTATTATAAGAGTGTTGTATATTTACTAGATTTTCATCCCAGGTCTTCGGATGTTTCTGATTATAACCCCTTAAAACTTGCACCAAAATCATGTTGACTACTTCTATTTTGCCATCTTATTGAGGACATAATGTTATATACCTCTTCAACTTCATGTCAATGTTCTCCCACATTGTATTCCAAAATGCATTGATAAATATTTTCCTTGTTTAAAACGATGATCCTTCGTGTCCCAAAGTGCACCCAAACCTGCCCAAAGAATAATTTTGTTACTTCTTGCCCATTGATGGTCTTTTTATAGAGCATTAGAACACACATATTGCTAAACTTGTCAACTAACATGAAATGGTATTCATGTCCCTTTTTGGTTGTTGGTAAACCTCCCACAATGTCCATGGAAATGATTTCGCAAGGATGAGTGGCGTTAGAAATTAAATAACAGAGTAATGGAATGTTAATTTTTTGTAGCATCAGACAAGTGTTCAAGTCTTGAATTTGATGAGAGAGGCTAAGAAACATAAGATATCCAAAAACCAAAAAACAATCCAAAAGAAAACACATAGAAATGTCTCAATTAAGTTAATTGATCAATAATTAACTATTTCCTAAGTATATCTTAGGAAAAGTGATTAATTAATAGGAATTAATTGAGAAAGGTGAGAATGCTCTAGAAACTCACATAGATTGATTTTGATATGATCTTAGTCATTGATGGGGATCTAATCATGGTTGTTGGTTCTCCAACGAGAGAATATATGAGTAATGTGTTGGGTTGGAGATAGAAACACTTTAGCAGTGTGAGTTCCTTGGAAGATCGAGTTATCCAGCTACAGAGGTCGAGCAAGGAAGAAGAGTTCAAGCTAGAAGGGACACAAAGATAGAGAGGGAGCAAAGACAGTGATTCTAGAGGATATTTCTAGTTCCAGAGAGGTATCAACAAAAGGTCAAGTTATTCCACTGGAGGCCATGTAGACAACTTCAGAGAGAAATTCAATTTGACTGAGAAAGAGGTCGATTCAGGTGTCAAAGGCCATGATAATTTTTTAGAGGGCCAGAGGATCACTTATATCAACAACAATATGCATGAATTCTAATTAAATGGTAGTTCCAGGAAACGTGATTTATATGCTATGTAGACACAGCATAGAAGCCCGTGCAAGGGTATTCTAGGGCCGTGTTCTTGAGCAACAGTTGGTTACAAAATTTCTTGTGGAGGGAAAAATTCCCTTAATAATTTTGGCCAGATTATTTGCTGAGGATTTCTAGTTTGGCATCTAGATTATACTCAAAAAATTCACTATTGCATAATAATAATAAAAGCCTCATCTGCTACACCAATTTTCCCACATTGGGTTTTTCTAGGTACTTTTGTCCAAAAAACAAGATGTCAATTGTATTTTGTCTGTGCTCTATTTTCTCAGTTCTTGTTTTTATTTTTCCACAATAATTTTATGGTGAAGAAATTGTAGTGTGATTTATTCATTGTTTGTCATAGCAAATAAACTGCATGATTAATCAGTTATAAGAATAACTTTCTAGATGCTACATTTTCAAGGAAATTTCACATGGAACACATAAAATATTGTGGAAAATCAAGCATAGAAAAAAATAAAAGAAGAGAGACACATATATACGTGCTTCACCTAATTTGGGCTACATCACAGAGAAACATCTGGTCCTTTATTTTATATTGTCCAACAAAATGAAGATATAAACCTACAAAAAATCCATTGTAATTTCCTCTTCACTCTCACACAATCTCCTCTCTTTTTCTCACACAAAATAATACTACACAACTACAATACAATTCCATCATATAAACTAAGGGTTGCCTTCTAGGGAAAAAAAATACCTAAATTAACATTAGTTCTACTGTCGTATCTTCCACCTAATAAATGACCCAAATTGACTACAAAAAAAAAAACCCACCTCCCCCCATCAAGGACTAGGATTCAATAATGGGCGAAACAAAACCTCTGAAGCATGAAGATGAATAGGCTCCACACCCAACAAGTGGGTATAAGTAAGGGATGATATAAGCCATATTTCCTATTACTAGGCTTGTTGGTATAAGAAATCATGCATCCTCTCATGAATCTAGCCACTTGTTTTTTCATCTTAGGCCAAAACATAAACCTCTACAAGTTGGCCATTGTCCTTTATACACCAAAGTGTCATGCAACCTTGGAGGTGTGAGCCTATTTGATTAGCTACAAATGATCACCTTTAAGAACACATAACTTATCTAGCATGGAGAGTAAACTGTCTTGAAGATGATAGTTAATGGTTTTGTCACCATCATGCACACAACTATGTTTCTGCAATAGTCGAAACACCCCCTTAAAGTCCTCATCCTCCGAATATGACTTTATGTATGAATCATGGAATTATGGATCCATGTGCATCAAAGTTCCCATAGCTATGATGTTTGATGTGGATGGCCTTGAAATCATGTTGGCCAACTTTCTTGTGTTGCTATTCTTATAGCTGATCACTAAATGAAACTCTTGTAGAAACTCCATCCACTTGTAATGCTTAGATAGTTGTATCTTACTCTAGGATTGTAGGTATTGTAGTGGTTGGTAATCTATGTGGATTACTCTCTCCTTTACCATCCAATAGTGCTTCCACTTCTTCAAATCTTGCACCATGGCATAGATCTCCTTGTCATAGGTAGCATAGTTAAGAGATGCCCCATGAAATACTTCTGAATGGTAGCATACATGCCTTCCTCCCTGCATCAAGACTTCTCCCATAACATACCCACTCACATATGTCTACACTTTGAAGGGTTGATGCAAGTTTTGTAATTCCATAATTGGTGCTTGACTTATCTTCTTATTTATGTCCTCAAAGGCCCTCTGTTGACCCTTTCCCCACTCTAAACTCTTGGAACTTTCTGTTATGGGGGTGGAGTGGTGTTGCCACTGAAAATAAGCCTATAGATTTCCTCAGCTACTTTGCTTTCCCAACGAAAATCCTAACCTTAGAAACATTAGTATGCACTATCCATTTCACGATGGCCTCAATCTTGGTAGGATTTATCTTCAACTCTCCCCCAACTATCACATACCCCTTATACATGAAATACTACTATGCAAACTCACACTTCTTGATATTTTCTAGTATCTAGTGCTTCTTTAATGTCTCTGGTGCCTGCATCAAATTTGTGATGTGCTACTCATAGGTAGCATTGTATACCAGTATATCATCAAAATAGAAAATAACAAATGAATCTATAAAAGGACAAAGTATATTATTCATAAACTCATAAATGCAGTTAGTGAATTTCATAGGCCAAATGGCATTACTAACCACTCATACAAACCTTTCCTGGTTTTGAAGGTGGTTTTATAAGTATCTTCTTCTTTTAATTGAACCTAGTGATATCAAAACTTGAAGTCCATCTTGGTGAAGCTTTTCGCTTGCTACAACTAATCCAATAGATCATCTATCCTGTCAAAGGGGTACTTATTCTTGAGCATGATTTTGTTCAACGCCCTGCAATCAATACACCTCCACGAAGTCCCATTCTTCTTTGACACAATGATGATGGGTGACCCACATGGTGATGTACTCTATTGAGTGACACCTTGTTCTAGTAGTTGTTGCAATCGTTTCTTCATCTCACTTGTTTCTATAATAGATTGCATGTACATCCTAATCTTTGGAAATCAAGAGTCTGATAATAGCTAGATCTCATGCTCCACTTCCCTATTGGGTGGTAACGCTTTAGGATCTTGGAAGACATCCCTATATGCCTGTAGCAACTCTTAGAATTGTTGTTTCTTTTTCTTAGTACAACCCTCTAGGGATTCCTTGCATCTTATAGACTCTTCTACAGACTGATTTTCTCTTAAGAATAGTAAAACATATGTCTTGTTGGAACTGATAAATTTCTTGGTGTGGTTGGCACTTACTAGCAAAATTTTCAACTTGCTTGTGTGCGCATTGCTGGTGAATTATTTTCCATCCTTGATGAGATGGTACTAATTATCTCTTCGCATGAATATTTCATCCCACACGTACATGTAGGCACTTCCAAACACGACTCAGCATACACCAAGGGGAACTAAAAATAGTTCTACTTTTCCAATAAAATCAACACTAAAGATTACTTATATTCACCTCCTTCAGCATCGACGTACATAAAATATTCTCATCCACATCCGAGCTACTTTCAACCTGGTTACTTGAACTAGTGGCCATGGGATTCTTATTCTTATTGTGTTGATTTTTTTTCTTCGAGTTAAGCTTTGGATGCAACTTTTAACACTTCTCCTATATATGGCCTTCAATGTTGTAGTGGTTGCATTTGTTGTTGGGATATTTTCACTAGTGCGTTGTGGCTTTCCATATTTTTATCTTTTACCCCTTTCCACTTCTTAGTCGCCTCCTTAGAAGTGTCATGTTTCTCCTTCTACTCCAATCCACTTTATTTCCCTTTCTTTAGGCCTATATTCTTTAGATATTGTGCCTTTACATAAGCCTCGTCCAACAATTTGGGCTTGAATAGCATCACTTACTTCATCAAATGGTTGTGTAGACCCCAAAAATAATTGAGGAGTACATATCAGTTCTTTTGAGAGAAACCCAACATTATGGCCATCTTTCTAAACTTTGTAGTGTACTCCTATATGCTCTACCCCGACTTTTTCTTGAAGTAGTGTCACCGGATCCATTGGTCCTCTACATATCCAATAGGCTAAAATTGTGACTTTATGAGGGTTTTAAAGTCCTCCCACTTATTCACAGGAGGATATCCCTCCAACTTCAAGGTCTCCATCTAGATTTACCACCAAGTTGGGTTATGACCCTCTAATTTCAACTACATAAATGAAATCTTCTCTTCTTCCTCAATATGATGGACATTGAAATACACTTCTAATTGATACAACCAATGTTAGATTCAGAGAATCGATCTCACCTTGGTACGAATTTATATTGACCTTCACTCTCATTTTGAATAGGGATTGTTATGATTCATGACACATGAAATAAGTTTATCTTTTTCAAGTCGTTCCATTGAATAGTTATTTATTTATTATCATTCTGTTGATCTCACCTCTGATATGTCCTCTACATCAGATCCCCCATCTTGTCCAAATATACCAAGCTTATTCTCAGGACCGACATGAGGAGATTTACATTACATTTTATATTTGTGGTTTGTGCTTCCAGTCACAAAACATCTCCTTTTTAGGATTAGGAGGATTATTCATAGATTCGTTAACCATGACTAGCGTTTTATGACTTTTGGCTTAGTCGATCTAGATCCCCTGAAAATATCCATAATATACCCAAAGAATTCTACTCTGATACTAATATGATATGTAAATTACTGTGGATATTACACTAGACAATTTTTCACAGTAGATCTAATAAAACTATATTTAAAAATATGAAATATACACTATTACGGTTTCATTTCTCTTTAGAATTTTAATTTGTAGATTACTATTAGTTTCATATGCACACAAATTAAAATTATGAAAAAAATATAGAAAAGTGAAATAAAATCTTGCAAACCATGATTTGACACAAGATGTGATCTAGGAAACCCTTTCGGGAGAAAACCCAACTAGAAGGTGAGGTCCCTCCACTCTCTTTCTCCAAATTAGAAAATCATTATGAGTACAAAGAAGTATGGTTTTTGGTTCATAGGATATTATAGTGAAAA
Source organism: Pinus taeda (assembly GCA_000404065.3). NCBI lineage: Eukaryota > Viridiplantae > Streptophyta > Pinopsida > Pinales > Pinaceae > Pinus > Pinus taeda. Next base: position 27,386 of record APFE030962277.1, on the reverse strand, counting down.
ATTCCTTTGTGTGCTCTATCTCCTATCGCTCAGTTCTTTTTTCTCATCCATGTAACAATTGCACTCGAAAATAATGTAACCCCTTTTCCTCCTAGTGACCTAGTTATAATGCAACCCGATAGCTTACGAGTGGTTATGTTTGAATACCTAAACTATTAACCAAAGTTTCAATATGGACTCTTCTAGATTCCTATTCATCATAGACACATGGCTAGCCCCTTTTCATGAATAATGGGGGCTAATGTGGCATCCTCTCGAATTATGGTGGTGAAAACAAATAGGTAAATTTTTTAGTGGCGTAACTTTTGCATGTGGATTCCGATTGTGGATATTTTTGTGTTGTTGGAAAGATCTGAGTGTGTAGAATAAGGGAAAAAGGTGCAGTGCTAGAGAGGAAACATTTTACCCCCAAAAAACGCCATTTGATGCCTCAAAATGCTCCCAGGAGGTTTCAGACCTCAATAATTTACCAAACTAGGTCCCATAGGTAAAAATGGTCCTACGAGATGATTCCTCCACTTTTTCCAATCTAAAATCATCAATATGGATGGAAGAAAATATAATTATCCAATCAGGACCAAAAACGTTATCTACCTTTATAATACCCTTCACTTAAGAATCTATTTCTTCCCCTCATGCACCATCCCCTCTACCCTTAACATATATTTAACTCTATCTATCATGTAGACACTTGATGATTTTATTCTATGGCATTAAAATCAATTTTCATTATATTTGAATTGAGTTTTCATTGAAAAGAATTTAAGAAGATATTTTTATTAGTTTGTTCAACTTAAAAATATAAGTATCTCTTTGTTTGAACGTGTAGGACACTCAATGAAATTAGCTTGCTTTCTTTCATCTTAGAATACACTAAGGGAGATATCAACTTGGAACTAGTATGGAATATCTCTTCCTTTCTCTACTTCAAGGGCTTTATAATTCAATTTTCTTTTGGCTCTTACTATAATTGCGAAAAAGAAAAGAACATCATAATTATTTACCTATTTTTGTTGTAAAGGTTAATCACTTTATAGTGGTATTAGTGTCACCTACCATCTAAAACCATACACAACATTATCTATGATAGTTTTCATGTCACTCAATATTAGTTTCATGTTGTCACTGTCTTAAGTTCAATGCCTTAATCTCCTTAAGCATCTAGAGTTTCCTAAACATCCTAAGTGTTAAATGAGTGAAATATATGATTATGTGATGAAAAATGACTTATTGGGTTTAGGCAAAGATATCCATCACAATAATTTTTTATAGAAGATCATATCTATAATCATGTACTATATTATTTTTGATCCAATGAAGGTCATTTTCAAAGTGGAATTTTCTCCTTTTGATAGGGATTCCCATTCTAAACCTTTATGTTGATGTGATAATCAGTGTGTTTTGTTACTATTATGGATTTATTGCATTATTATTTCTTTATAATAATACATTTGACATTTCTTGCGACAGTAAAAAGATAATAATAATGTTAAACTCCTAATACAATTATCATTTATTGATTGAGAATATGTTTATAGTAGTTTAAGGTGTTATCCTTAGAAGTTACATACATGCCTATTATGTTGATACTAAGAGTACAATAAGATATATTTTTTTACAACCATCATGATGATATTTTCTTATAACCCTTTAGTTAAGTAATTTAGCTTTAAAATATGGGTTTAAAAAGACCAAATATAAAAAACAAAAACAAATATTAACTATAAAGGAGGAAAGTCTTATATATATATATATTATATATATATATATATATATATATATATATATAATAATTTATCATTATAATTATATTTTCTAAATGTTTTTTTTTGTAATATTTAGGGCAAAACCCATCATGGCTCCTCCCATCCACTTCAACATGGTTGCCATCATTTGTTAGCACATGAAAATCTCCTCTATTTTGTAAATTAAGTTGCTTGCTACCATGACATTAAATAATCAAGGTTTATAATGTATATGGATAATCCCCATCAAAAGAATAAATTTAGATATTCCATAAGGTTATTTAGAAATATATATATTTATATATATTATATATATATATTGATATATATATTATTATAAGATTAGATATATATTATATATATATATATTATATATATATATATATTATTATATAATATGATTATTATAATTATAATGTTCTAAATGTTTTCTTGTAATATTCAGGCAAACCCAACATGGCTCCTCCATATCCACTTCAACGTGGTTGCCATCATTTGTAGCACATGAAAATCTCCTCTAATTTGTAAATTAAGTAGCATGTTACCATGACATAAAAATCAAGGCTTATAATGTATAAGGATAATTCCATCAAAAAGTAAATTAATAGATTCCATAAGGTATTTATGCTTATTTTGAATTGTATTCACTTTTCACAAGGATATAGTTTCATGTATTAAGTTTATTAGAATATAATTGTTCCTGCTACCAATTTCTTGAGGCTCTCATTTAGCTTTTGTTTTTCTTGAGCCTAATTTTTTCCATATAAAAGGGAAGAGGAAATACTAACCATTATAAATTTTTTATAGCTCTTGCATAAACATATTGGTTTTTTCTTTTAAGTCATTGATTTGAACTTGAGAACTTTCACATAAGATTCAACATTACTCTACTCATAGGCACAACCTCAACCTCACTTGTTTAGCGAAGAGTGTTGTAACATCTTGCCAAATTTACATTGAAAAATATGTTTTTTTAATCAAGATATTACACAATTTTTTTTTTTAAATAAACCATGCATTAGCCTCTGTTTATAAGATGATTGTTGAAACTTCTAGTCCTCATAGATAATCTTGACATGTAGAAATTTACACTTAAATTTTATTCCTTTTGTACCAACGACACTACATTCTAATTTCATTCATTTTTATGAAAGTTTGGGAAAAATACCGAACCTTGGTTGATCATGGTTCAACCTTACTTTTATTTTTATTACTTGTATAACATATGACAATAGATTTATGGGTTATTACTCTTGCACCCATTACCCTTATCATTGAGTAATATTTGATGTATAGTCGAATGGTGTTCGACCCTACGACTTCAACATTTATGCATAGTAATTTTATGTTCACATGCCTTGAAAGTAATGCCTATATTTGACTTTTTTTTTACTAATGTTATTTATAAGAATTGTGGCGCAAATTTTTAAACATAGCTTTTGTGGCACCACGCTCCACCGTGGCTTCCTTATGGAACTTGGTTCATGTGGAGATACTAAATGTGGGAAAGGGGGCCCAACACCAGAGGCAAACCCTAGCCAACTATTCTATTTGACGGTGAGGATTTTCCAGGGATTGACCAATGGTGAATGTTAATTTTCTTTTTCGTTAGGGTAACTACCTACCCTTTGCCGCCATCACTTCAAACTCATTTTCTATTTGCTCTAGTGGAGAGATGAGCTCTATAACCTTTGCATGGTTTAGCTGTGAATATTGGTTTTTCATGTTATTCTCGAGAGAATTACCATCAGAGTTAAGTTTCCCTATGCACACATTAGGTTCAAGTCTGTCCTAAAAAACTATATTATCTGACTTCTTCTTGGTTATATATATTTGTCGAAGCTTACTTACAATGTTTTTCATCAATTCAATCACTAATGGGTGACTTGGTTGACTAAAGTTAAATCCCTAGCTATTCTTTCAGGGTTTGGTCATGATGACTTGCTTCTCTGAGGATTCAACCAAGCTCTACCTTCTGCAAATATTCCTTGGCAATATTTTCTCATGGGTGAGTCAAATTCTGGAGCCCTAACCAATATTTTCATGAAGTTTTATATTTTGTGAATTAAAATTGTGATACTGAGTGTCTCCCTTCTATGGAAGGATAATTACATGCAGTCTTCATTCATATTTCTAAGGTAAAAATGATTCTCATTACCATAAAAATTCTCTTACATTTTCTCATGGTATTTTCTTACGAAATTTGAGACACTAGCTAAGGAACTCATTTTATTTTCCGTAGGATAGTTCTAGCTAAGTTTGAGGTTCGTTTTGGCATTTTCAGGAATATACTTTTACAATTTCATTTCTATTCATCACAACTACTTCTGGTGCTCATTTACCTTTATCTTTCACAAGGTTTTCTATGCCAGTAATAGACTTCCATCATGCCCATGACTCACATGGAATTTCTTATGTTAGGGGTTTTTACTCAAAGGCCCTATATTGGCCATAATTGCATAATTATTTTTGTAATACTTTAGTCTGAAAGTTCCGTTAAAATATTTGGGAAAATGCCTGATCTTTGTAGACAAATTTCAACAATATTTATGTTCCCTTATTTTTATTTTGATGGTTTTCCACCGCTTTCTAATTTTCCAGTTTCTTGTTCCATAGTTATAATGTATGGCAAAGACCCATGTGGCCACGACTATAAATTGTCTTCTTTACACTTTTATAACAACATTTACATTTTTTTTTTTCTATCACTCATTATGCATGATAATTAAATATGAATGCCCAGTTCGGGTTTCTTATCTTGTTATAAAAGTTGAGGCTAAAGCCTATAGAGTAATTTTTTTTGAATTTCTTCCTCTGGTTTATAAGAAAAGAAACTGTATGACTTTTTTTCTTTTAATATTAAATCCCATAGGTTGTTTAAGCCAACAAACTTTGTGCCCTTATTTATTTTGTACTCCTTTCTTTCTTTATGTATACATTGTTGCTCACTTTTTATGTGTATTCTAAATATGTAAATTACCTCCTTTTGGTTTTAATACTAAACATACATACTCTATAATTTGTTATTAGTATTTGTGTGTTTATATGAACTACATAACTATAATATAGTTAAAATATACAACTAGGTTAGAGGCCTAGAAAAATCTTATCATGGGGGACCACTACCGGTTTCTTTAAGCCCTATCAATCTTTCTGCAGGACTATCTATTCTTTGGCCTATGAACAAGTTTTTGTTCTTGTTAGGGCCTGCGACAACTAATTTGGGCATAATTCCTACTTTCCTTGCCATATTTATATGTTTATGTACATACAGTTATTTTATTCCACTATCTAAGAGTCAAACATTACTACTATTAAAGGTTAATATTCAGAGATAGGCTATGTATATAACAATGTCCTTACCATCTAGTACTTCTTTCACTTAGACAACAATCTTTGTTTTTTCTTCCTTTTATTCATTTTTCCCCACTGAGAGGGTGGTAAGATGAATTTTTGGGTAGAACCTATTGATACCCTTTGCAACAGAAGGGGTACTTACTCTGTACCTAGAAAATTCCATTTACCTGTAACAAAATAGAACATATATTATCTCTATTGTTTATATTATGCCCTCTATTTTGTATATATTGTTCTATTGCCCCCAAGGGTTGGGTCAGTTGGTCGCGGGTCGGTGTTGGCCGTTGCGAGGTGTCAGTGGGTCCATTCTTCCCTGTCTCCTGTGTTTATCTATCTATGGTGTCGTCGTGTCTATGATTCTCTTCTATGTCTGTTGCTATGTTCATTAACTATCATCCTATATATATATATATATTATATTATTCTCTTGAAATACCAAATTCCTATCAATCATTTAAAATCACAATATCAAATTTCATCCTTTCATGAACTAGAATAGCCAATAACCAATTAATCATAGATTAATCAATATAATTCATATACTTATCTATTTCTTCCAAAAGTTCTATTAAAGACTTCCACATCCTTCCAACCACGCACAGTTTCTCATTTTTTATCCTTGTCAACAAACAACTATGAATCTTTTTCTCTAGTTTTAATCTCCTTAACCTTACAAGTCCTACTAGTTTTCTTATTTTAGGTCTAGTCTTTCTCTCCCACTGGCCTTTCTTAAACAATAACCACCTTTATCTCCTACAATTATCTTTACACAAGCTCCACCCCCATGGAATTTATCTCTTGTCATGCACTTCTTGATGGTATGTCTTTTCCAATACTTCAAATGAATGGAAAAAAGGAGGATTTTTCTTCTTTTATTCCTTTCTCTTCTTGGGCATAACTAATTTCAACTGTTTTATTGGCAGTTAGTAGTCTAATCTCATATGATATCCTTTAACATTTTTTCAAGAATATTAACACATAAAAATAATTTCTCCCTTTTATTTAATCAAAGTAAATATTTTCATCCTCACATCATGTCACTTGTCCCACTTAACTTTCTAGCCACAAGATTAATATAAAAGCCATAACATAAATTTACTAGGGTAATTACATCTCCCCTCTCCTTAAAAGGGAACACCATCCTTGGTGTTTTTAGGCTTCCATTTTCTTTAGAAAAACTTAGGAAATACTTCTTTCATGTCACCTTCCATCTCCCAGGTGGCCTTCTTAGGCCCAAAGTTCTTCCATTGCACTTTATCCTGGGTGATGACTCGATTCCAGAGTGTAATTTCTCTTTGGTATAAAATTTTTAGAGGCTCGACCTAAAACTCATCTTCTAGTTTACAAAATTCCAATCAATTAAATGAACATGATCATGTATATACTTTTTCGAAAGAGACACATGAAACACATCATGAACTCTAATGTGGGTTTGTAGTGGTAGTTGGTAGGCCACTAGCCCTACCCTGGCTAGTATCTCAAAAAACCCACAAAATCAAGGGGCTAGTTTAGAAAATCTCCCCAATTTTAAGGAAATATTTTTTTGTCGTAAATTTAAACAGGTTCACCCACTTGAAATTATTTATGTGTTCTTTTTAAATATGCATAGCTATTTTTCCTGTCTTGATATGATTTTAGATTATGTATGATATTTTTCACCATCTATTCCATTTCCCATGGAAGATATAGCCCTAGAATAACCCTATCTTCAGTTCAACTCCAACTTAAAGGAACATGGAAATTCCTTCCATACAAAACCTCAAAAGGACTCATCTTGAGTAATGCCTAATAATTATTGTTGTAGGAAAACTCTACTGAATGTAGATAGTCCTTGTATTTGATGGGCTAGTTCATTACGTATATGTGTAGCATGTATTCAAGGACCTGATTAACCATTTCTATTTTCTCATTTGATTTTGGATGGTACATGGTGTTTAAACTTAGATGCGTACCTATCCTAGTAAATAATGCCTTCTAAAAATTAGAGGTGAATTTTGTGTCTCTATCTGATATAAATGTCCTTGGCACACCATGAAGCCTAAAAATTTCATTCTTGAATACTTATGCCACCTGTGCATCTCTATAAGTAGACTAAATAGGTATAAAATGGGCATTCTTAGATAATTAGTCAACCACAACCATAATAGAATTGTGTTGTTTTCAAGTCCTGGGTAACCCAGTAATAAAGTCTAACAACATCACCTCCCATTTCCATTTTGGTATAGGCAGGGGGTTCAATAATCCGACTAGGTGTTTCACTTTCACTTATTGACATTCTTGTCATCTTTCCAAGTATTCAACTACCTCCTTCGTTCCATTCTCGAATTTTTTTTAAGAGCGGCGAACATTTTCTGATAACCTGGGTGAGATGAAAAGGGTCTTTATGGTGTTAATCTAACACTAATATTTTAACTTTAGCCACATCCAGAATATAAGTTATGTCCTTATATGTTAACAGCCCATTTCATTTACTGTGTTATAAGACTATTTTCTTTGATCAATTTTATTTTTCATATTTCATAAATATGATTATAATTTTGATTTTCTAACCCTACCATTTTAATCTGTTCAATTAAAATTGTTTCAAATTTACTTGTTGTTACTTCAAAATTTTGTTTCAAACTTCAACTTAGTGCATTTTCCACCTTGTTTTCTTCTTCCTTTATGTGCTTAATGTCTAAATGATATTCGCTTAGGAGGGTCATCCTTCTAGCCTGCCTGGAATTAATTTAAGGTTGGTTGAAAAATATTTTAAACTTACATGATCAGTAACTAGCGTAATTTTTTTACCAATTAAGTAATGTCTCCATGTTTTAAGGGCGTTGATAACTTCAACCAAATCAAGGTCATAAATTGCATATTTTCTTTCATGCTCCTTTAGTTTTGGGGACTCATAAGCTACCACATGGTCCTCCTACATAAGCACACCCCTAAACCTTCCAAACAAGCATCAATGCATACCATACAATCCTTTTTAGGGGCTTCTATTTTCAACATAGGTGCAACAATAAGTAAACATTTTAACAACTTAAAGCTTTCTTGGCAATTTTGAGTCCATTCGAATTGTTCCCCTTTCTTATAAAGAGAGGTTGTAGAATAGGATAATTTAGAAAATCATTCTATGAATTTATGGTAGTATCTGATGATAACCATGAGTAATATCACCTCTACCACGTCCTTGGAAATTGGCCAATTAATAATGGTCTTTACCTTTTCAGGACCCACTACTTTCCCATCATTAGATATCACATGTCCAAGATATTGTATCTTGTCTTGATAAAATTCACATTTGCTAAACTTAGCATATAGCTAATGTTCACACAAGTTTTGCAGTACTATTTCCAAATATTTTTTATGCTCTTCCGGTGTTCTTGAATTGATCAATATTCCATTTATAAAGATAACACAAACTTTTCCATAAATTTACTAACCGCACTATTCATAAGGAACATAAAGGTAGCAGGTGCATTCATAAGCCCTAAAGGAAATATTGTAAACTCATAATGCCCATAATGAGTTTGAAAAGTTTCTTTTGGATTTTCTTCTTCCTTATTCCTTGGCTGGTGATAACTAGACTTGAGATCTATATTAGAAAAAAAAATTGTCCCTCTTACTTGTTCGAATGAATCTTCAATTATGTGAAGAGGATACTTATTTTTAATTGCAAATTTATTTAACTATCAATAGGAGATACACATTCTAAATGTCTTGTATTTATTTTTGACAAATAGGACTAGTGCACCACATGAAGAAACATTGGGTCTACTATACTCTTTATTTAATAGCTCATGTAACTACACGTTTAGTTCCATTAGTTATGGTACACTCATCAAGTACGTTGCTTTTGACACTGGTGTTGCTCCTGGTATTAACTCTATAGAGAAATTTCTCTCTATATTTGGAAGTAAACTAAGGATCTCATCAAGAAATACATCTTTAGTCTTTGATAACCTATAAATCATTTGAGGATTTGGCTAGCTTATCTAGTGAATGGTCGTCCACTTGAATGGAAAACAACTTGTCTTTCCTTGAAGCTTTATTTAATTATAGAGTAGATATTTTATACACATAAATGGGCCTAGGTATGCCTTTTATAACTTGATCTTCTCCCGTTTTTGAAGTACATGTAACAATTTTATCAAGCAAATTAACAAGTGCCTAATGCCCCTTCAACCAATCCATCCCAACTAAAACATCATATGAACCTAGTGGAAAAATGTTTAAATTCATGGTGGTATGATTTCCATTTAATATCACTGGGAAAGTATGCACCAAATTAGACATTTTCCTTTTGTGCTAGTAGCTAATTGGACCAATGAGGAATTTTTGTACTTTTCAGTCTTTACTTTACATTCTTCTACAACTTGGGCACTTACATGACTCAAACTAGCACCAAGGTCTATTAATACATAAACAAATTGGTTAAAAGTAGTACCTTATATATCCACCATGGTGGGCTGATGCTTTGCCTAGTACTCTTCCAAAGTTGTGTTGATACTTGGAATTTTTGGTCACATTGTTAACAATAGATGCCTCTTGAATGTTTTGTAGGTTTACTACAAATATTGTGTTGTAGGGGACATTTTCACAATAGATGGGGTTCTCCGTAACCCCAACATTTTAAGGGCTCTTTATCCATTCCACTAAATCCTTTATTATTAATTTATGCATGTTCAGATCCAGTTTGAGTCTGAGTCTATGTTCTTTGGGTATGATTGTTGTTTATGTTGAAGTTTTGATTCTGACTACCTTTACTATGTTGCTTAAATGATATGGGTTTCCCTCATTTTCCACCCTAGGAAAATATGTCCCTCTTCTTATTAGGCCAGTATTTCATATTTTCATTCTTCTGTTTTCCCTACTGATAGCATATTCTTGCTTTCCTAATGGCCTCACCCATTATTTTAGTATTATCACACTTGATTCGTTCTTTAAAAGAGAGTGGGAGACAATTTATGGAGAACTGTGCTTTAATTTTTTCTTCTCTTATGTATGGAGTTCAAGTCTACACTCTTTAGGTCTGATTTTTATCTATACTAAAGTTATAATTCTGACTACCTTTACTAGGTTGCTTAAATGGTCCAGGTTCCCTCCTTTTCCACCCTGAAAAAATATGTACCTCTTCTTATTAGGCCACGATTCTAGTTTTTCATTCTTTTGTTTGACCCACTGATAATAGATCCTTGCTTTCCTAATGACCTCATCAATTGTTGTAGGATTATCGTACTCGATTCTTTTTTTAAAAGAGCATGGGAGACAATTTATCAAGCATTGTACTTTTGCTTTTTCTTCTCTTATGCATGACACATATCTCAAAAGATAAGTGAATTTTGTCACTAACTCATCCATTGACATTTTTCCAAGATTCAAATCATGGAATTGTTTAACTTTGTCATCAAAATAATGTTCATTCAAGTATTTTTATTTAAATATTCCGTAAAATTCTTCCCAATTAACCTCCTTACTCTCTAAATTATGGACTATTCAAACTTCTTCCCACCACAAGGAAGTTTTTCCCTACAACTAGTAGGTAGCTAATTTGGAATTTAATTCTATAGGAATTTATACACTTAAAAATACCTATTGGCATTGAGTATTCATGCTTCTTCTACTTCTTATTATTCCCCATCATAGGTTAGCGGTCTAATATTTTTGAAATCTCCTTGGAATTCCAAATTTGGCTTCTTTCCTGGTTTTGAATGAATTTTTAATGAATTTTTCTGTTCCTCTCCCTCAAATTTTGCTTCCTTTATTTTAGATATATCTTCATAATTCTTTTGCTTAGATGTCTCTCCTATATTTTCGTCATCCCTTACTATTTATATAGTCTTGGGATTTGATTTATTGGTCAAATTTCTAATGAGTTTCTCTTTTTCTATGCTACCTTTTAGAAATTGCTCGTGTCCTACACAAAGATTCACTAACTCTATTTGTAAATCTCTCATCATATTCAATAATTTCCTGGTGGGTACTTGCACTTGTTGGCCCAAATGCACATAGATTTCTTCTTCACCTATCTGATCATCTCCTTGTTGTTATGTCATTCTTTGTTTCTCCTATTTAGTTTTCTTTTTATTTTGTGCAAACACAAACATTTATTTTATTAATAATATCACGGTGGGATCAAAGGCCACAATATTGCAGCCTATGTTTTCTTTGATACCATATGTAACATCCCTCCAAATTTACATAGAAAAATACATTGTTTTATCAAGAGATTAAAAAAGCATGTATTAGATTCTATTTACAAGATAATTTTTAAAACTTCTAATCCTCATAGATAAATCGACATATAAAAATTTCCACTCAAATTATATTCCTTTTGTACCAATGACACTACATTCTCTCATTCATTTTTATGAAAGTTTGGGAAAATACCCATCCTTGGTTGATCATGGTTTAACCTTACTTTTATTTTTATTACTTGTTGTACAACTTATGACTATAGATTTCTGGGTTATCATTCTTGCACCCATTACCCTTATCATTGATGAACAAAGAGTATCCTTAACATACTTTTACACACACACACACACACACCCTTCTCATTCCATTTGTCAAACTATTGGGTAATATTTGATGTATAATCAAATGGTGTTCAACCCTATGAATTCAAAGTTTGTGCGTTGTAACTATATGTATATATGCCTTGAAAGTAATGAATATACTTGACCAGTTTTTCTCTGTTGATGTTATTTATAAGAATTGTGTCACAAATGTTTAAGCATGGTGTTCATGGTACCTTTGATGCAGGTGCATTAAGCTGAGAACATAAAAATGATAAGTTATTAAAGTCAAACCAAGAGCCTAGCAATGTGATGGATTGATCACATGTCAAGGATAGAACATTTTAAAGCTTATTTGTGAGAAGATTTTGATATTAAGTTAAGATTAGTTAGGAATATCTAGTTAAAAGAAATGATTTTATAGTTAGTAGGTAGTTAGGGCTAAGGGAAATTGGTTCACATCCATGAACTCATTTATTGGACATTTGCTTTTATTTTTTGGAGTGAGGAGGAACATTTTTGGGGGGATGGAATTTTTTGGGTTTGAGAGAGAGGTACACTGTTTTTTTTCTCTTTGTGAGATTGAAGTTAACTGAACAACATTTCTTAGACCAGTGTTTCTTTTATCAACAAATTAAAATTTGTAAGTGTGTGTGAGACAGTTATTTGCATACGTGCTTATGAGGTTTGTGAACTGTAATATTAATATCTAGAGATTGAAATTGATTTGGTCTTTTAAATTGTTGTGTTGAATGAAGAATTCATGCACTATATTTTCTCTGTTATTTACATTTAAATGAGAACTTGGAGAATCATATTTCAGTTAATATTCTAATCCAGTGCTTTTGCATCCAAGATTTGGTATTAGAAAGAGTCATTTGCATTACAGATTCGAGAATATAGAGCACTCTGTATCAAGCCAATAGGAGAAAGAAAATTCGTAAGGGAAAACCATCATCAAATTTGTAGGTCAATTTCTAATCAAAGGAAGACGAAATTCGAAATCATAGCATTTGTATTTTGTGCAAAGAAGGGTCTATTTGGTAACAAGGAGTGATTTTGCAAAAAGGTCTTTAGTTGGGGAGTTACGAAGGGATCTTTAAACTGTGTTTTTACAAACTGTGTGGCTGGGAAAAATGATTTTTTGTTCCCCCTATACCAGCATTGTGGTTTCCTGAGATAGTAACGATTTGTTGTTCCCCCTGTACCAGCACTATAGTTTGTTGACATAGCAATGATTTGTTGTTCCCCCTGTACCAACACTGTGGTTTGCTGAGATAGCAAAGATTTGTTGTTCCCCCTGTACCAGCGTTGTGGTTTGCTGAGAGAGCATCCATCAATTTTTGGTATCAGAGCCTTAATTTTGTTGGTCTCTACAGTATATAGAGTTGAATAGGTGAGCAGGAAAGGCAGGAGGTCACAGAGGCAGAACTGTAGGTAATGCAGAACTCTGGGAAGAGATAAGGAGACTACAAGTTCGGTTAGAATCCATGGAAGTAGGGAGACAATGGGATCCTGAAGGTGGAGATGTTCGTGAGGCCAAAGAGGAACTTGAAGAAGAAGGAGTAGCACCTATTGAAGAAGATGTTGAGATTAATTTCTTGAGAGTAGTATTGGGCTCAAGTTCAAGGCCAAAGCCTGAAATCTCTATTTACGATGGCATTTTGAAAGATGAGAATCTACTAGATTAGATCAGTGAGATGGAAAATTATTTTGAGTAAAAGGAAATTGATGAGGATAAGAGAGTCAAGTTTGTTGTGACAAGGTTGAAAGGTCATGCTACACTATGGTGGGACAATATATAATCTAAAAGAAGGAAGAAGGACAAACCATTGATCAAGAGATGGGATAGAATGGTGACAAAGATGAAGAGTAAGTTATTGCCAAAGGATTACCAGCTAACTTTTGAAAACATATGAAAAAACTTAAACAAAATATAATGATAGTGAGGGACTACACCGAAGAGTTTTACAAGCAGAATTCGAGAGCAGGCTATGTAGAAGATACCCCCGAAGAAGATAGAAAGGTATATCAATGGTTTGAGGTTAGATATCCAAAATGACATCAACATAATTTCTCCAAGGACAATAGAGGAAGCATATGAATGCTCCTTGAAGGAAGAAGAAAAGATATCTAGGAAGCAAAGCTCTAGCATAGGACGTTGTTTTTTCCAAAGGGAAAGGACAGACAAATGGAAGAGGAAATTTTCTTGCGTAAAAGAATGATGAAGGCAAATCAAACCAGCAAGGGCAGTTTGAGAAAGAAGGTGGCAACAAAGGAGGATGACCTTACCAGAGAGGTAGAGGTAGAGAAAGAGGCAGACAGATAATCTACCAGTGTTACAGATGTAACAAATTGGGTCAACGATATTTTGAATTTCATGAGAATGACAATACGGGACAGTGAGGTGCATACATAGTTCAAACCAAAGCAGTAGAGGCACAATTACCTGAGGTAGAGAATGTGCCAGAGACTAGAGAGGTGTTGATGATGCACAAAGTCCTATTAAAACCAACAAAGGAGACTACTGAAATAGTCCAAAGGAAATCCTTATTCAAGACAATGTGTAAGGTAAAAGGAAAATGCTACAAATTGGTGACTTATAGCGAAATTATGGACAATCTAGTTTCCCAAGAAATGGCAGAAAAATTGGGATTGAAAAATACTAAGCACCCCACACCTTATAAAGTATCGTGGTTGTAAAAAGGACACCAATTATTGGTGCATGAAAAAAGTGAAGTTGAGTTTTAGATAAGCAGGTATAAATACAAGGTGCTCTGTGATGTAATGCCAATGGATGCTTGTCACATTCTTTTGGGTCGCCCATGGCAGTTTGATAGGAAGGTGACACACAATGGAGAGAGAAATTATTATAAGTTCGAAAAGGATGGCATCAAGCACACTCTTGTATCATTGAGAGAGGAAGGTACAACTGAAACAAGCAGCCCAAAAGACTTCTACTTAGTTGAAAGGAATTTCTACAATAGATGGAAGAAGAATAGGTAATCTATGCAGTGGTTTCCAAGCCAAAGGTAGTACTTCTGCACACTAAAATTGTAGATTTATCTATTGAAGTTTAGGAGTTGTCGCATGAGTTTCATGATATTATAGTTGATGAATTTCCAAGTGAATTGCCACCCAAAAGAAGCATCAATCATCACATAGACTTGATACCGGGAGAAAGTCTTCCGAACAAGGCTACATATCGAATGACACCCAAAGAGAATGAGGAAGTGAGGAAGCAAGTCCAAGAATTGTTGGACAAAGGACTAATAAGAGAAAGTTTGATTCTGTGTGTCATACCTACAATATTAAGTCCAAAGAAGGGTGGAGAATGGAGAATGTGCATGGACTCTAGAGCAATCAACAGGATCACCATTCATTACAGGTTTTTGTTGCCACAGATGGATGATATGATGGATTGCTTGGGTGGGGAAACTTACTTCCAAATATTGACCTGAAAAGTGGTTATCATCAAATTCAAATCATAGAAGGAGACAAGTGGAAGGAAGCTTTCAAGACCAATTAAGGCTTGTACAACTGGATGGTCATACCATTTGGCTTGTCAAATGCACCCAGTACCTTTATGCAGCTAATGAATGAAGTCTTGAAGGAGTTCATTGGTAAGTTTGTCATTGTTTACTTGGATGACATTTTAATTTTTAGTCAAACTAAAGAAGAGCACTTAAGACATTTGAAGTATGTTTTAGAAAGATTACAGCAAGAAAATTAATTGATTAACATGAAGAGGTGTTCTTTTATGAAGAGTGAGCTTGTATACTTGGGTTTTGTCATTTCTAAGGATGGCTTGAAAATGGATCCGGAGAAGATAGAGGCAATTGTAAATTGGCCCTCACCTAAGAAAATTTTAGGGGTGAGAAGTTTTCATGGCTTAGCCAGCTTCTACAGAAAATTTATCAGAAATTTTAGTGGCATTTTTGCACCTATCATTGACACCATCAAGAAGAATAGGCAACCATTTTATTGGATGGAAAAAATAAAATAAAATAAAATATATCAATTATTGAAGAAAAATATCACTGAGAAGTTGGTGTCGAAGTTGCTAGACTTCAATCAGCCCTTTCAAGTGAGGTGTGATGCCAGTGGGACATCCATTGGAGTTGTACTGAGCCAAGAAGATAAGCCCATTGCATATTCCAGTGAGAAATTAAATGAGTCAAAACAGAAATACTCTTCCTATGACAAAGAATTTTATATAATGGTTCAAGCTTTGAATCATTGAAGGCATTACTTTATGCCTAACAAGTTTGTTCTATACATAGATAATTTTGCCTTACAATACATTATGAAACAAGATAAGTTAAATCATAAACATGAAAAGTGGGTGGAGTTCCTTCAAATTTTCACTTTTGTTTTGAAGCACATTAGTGGGAAGGAAAATAAGGTTGTCGATGCCATGAGTAGGATATGCTTAATCATGTAGGAAAGTCAAATACAAATTTTAGAATTTGATTATTTTAAGCACTTGTATGACATTGATGCTGATTTTAAAGAAGGTTTTGCAATGTTTAAAAATCCAGTCAATAGGGACAGTAGTCCATGGAAAGAGTTTATGTTGCAAGATGGGTTATTGTTCAAGAACAATCAGCTATGTCTTCCCAATTGCTCAATGAGGGAAAACTCGGTCCAAGAAAAGCATAATGGCGGGTTGGCTAGACACTTTGGTGTTGAGAAAACACTTGGGAAGCTGAGTCACTTCTATTTTTGGCCTAAGATGAAGGCAAATGTACAAAGTTATGTGAGTAAGTGTAGGGTATGTCAACATGCAAAAGGGAGAAGTCATAATGCTGGACTATACACGCCATTACCCATTCCCAATAGACCTTGGGATTCAGTAAGTATAGAATTTGTTTTGGGTTAACCAAGAACTTAATGAGGTAATGATTCAATCCTTGTAGTTGTGGATAGATTTACTAAGATGGCTCATTTCATTATGTTAGGTCCCTATAATACTAGTGATTACCCCATTACTATTGTAATTGTATCCCTTATTAATATTGTTGTGCCCCTATTGTCCCCATATTTTTATTAATGTGCCCCATAGAATCCCTCTATTGTTATTTTTGTGCCTTTATATTATTATTGTTAGGTCGGTTGGGATATATTGTGACTCCTTAGACTCCTATATATAGAAAGGAGGTTTTTTTATTTGAATCACCCAAGAATTGTAAATTTATGTAATGTAAAGGAGGTTGCCCCCTCGCAGAGGCTGAATTCTAAGGCGTTGATCTATCTTTTCTATCTTTTCCTTGAGTTGGTTTCATAACAGTAACTCTCAGCTCATGTTTACCCTGGAGAGGTGGTAAAAGAAAGTAAATGCCGAGTGGGGTGTTACACAATGGGTGGCTTGCATAGTAGTTTCCCTTGGAATTTCACTATTAGGACCAAACTTTCCCTTTATCAAGAGTTCGAACAACAACACAACAATCAAAGAATCATCTAATTTTTTAGAAATGGAAATTGGAACAATAACTCATCCACAAAAGGAGTTCAGTGAGACCATATTGAAATTTTCTCCTCTACATAACCTAGGTCACTTTCTTGCTGAAGAATAATGCTAGCTATTAAGAACATGTTTAGAGAAGCTTGGTCTGACAATATACCTCTAAATAATAGACCTAGCTTACCTAGATAAGCATGTGAAATTTTTTGATTGAGAATTTGAGTCACAACAGTTGGTGACATGGGTTTCCATATTTCCCAAACAAACTGCGAGAACCTCCCTAAAGTTGGAGGGTCATGAAGGAGCCAAGAAAATGTATCACTAGAGGCTGCAGGAAAAATATTTTTTTAACGTAATTTTCTAGGGTATTATATTTTGTTTGTCTCTCATCTTACACAACATATTTTATTTATTTATTAAATGACTTATGCATTTAAATGTATATGATCTTATAATACAATTAATCTTGTTATACTAATTGAGTACTTTATCGTTGCATAGAGTTTAGAGCGGTGCTCTATGATTCAATATGGAGGATATGTTATTACACAATGTTATAATAAAAACTATAAAAAAAATTAAAAGTAAGTTAAATAAAAAATAAATAATTAAATATGTACATACGTATGTAACAAACCCAAAAGAAGAAGAAGAAAAAAGTAGAGTACCCGGATTTTCACAATTGGAAATCACATTTAAACTAGTATTCCATGAGGATGTGTCCTCTAAGGTGGGGTGCATCCAGCCCATGTTTCCCATGCACCCAAGAGGGGAGGATGCCCGAGGAAACATTTATCCATGCCCCCCTTTGGGGAAACTTGAGGAGACATAGGGGGGACTTTTTTCTAATGTGGGGGAAACATTTCCCTAAAATGGGAGCTTATGGGTGTGATCCCTTAAAAAGAGCTAGGCACCTCCCCTTAGTTTTGCTTGAAAATAATAATTTATGAGTGGGGAATCCTAATATTTAACTCTAGGGCCCTACTAATGCTATGTAATTAATGGTAATGTTAAATCCTTAAAGTAAAGAGAAATTTTCCTTTTTCTTTCATTTTCATCCTTTTACTTAAACTTTTAACATTTCCATTGATTGACTTGGGATGTTTGACAGTGGTTCTGACATCATTTGATTTCATATGGAGAAATTAGAACTTTATAACCCACTCAAAATCAAGTAAACTTAATAGTTTTTAGGATTTTAGGATTGGGGAGATTGCAATGTTTCCATTGGATTCCATCATGTGTGAGGGCCTGAAACTAGCATTTAACCAAGAACACCAAGCCCTATATGTACCTCAATGTTGGTGGTGTTTATTATTGAACTCCTCTTTCATGACCCTAATAAAATTGTAACTGTCACTCAAACAAAGTTTCAACTTATTGTAACATGTTAAGTTTTTTTCTATCTTATTTGAATGCTTAGAGGGTGGTATTTATGATCAGGATCCAAATATATGCAATGATTTTGTAGGTATTTGTTGTATCATGAAACTTTTGGACTACAAAGTTCATCTACGACCTCTTTGTTGATGTATTTTTTGTTCAAATATTGAGTGTACTCAATGTTATATTAGTTATATACACTCTTTCTATACATATGAGAAAATTCGCATATTTTTGTATAATGTTTTGAATTCATATGGATGCACATGAATATTTATGTTTTTTTCTTTCAAAATTTGAATATTTATGTATTATTTTGTTGACTAATTTTTTGGCCCTGTTTTTTTCCAACTCTCATTTTTTTAGGTCGACTGGATCAATCATAAGTGTGATAGCATTGGCTGAATGTCCATTGTTCATTTTTAAATTTAACTTTTTGAATCTTGACTCTGGATAACATGACCTTAAACCAAGTCTTTGATTAATCACTTTTATACTTTTGAGTTTGAGGAATTTCAAGTTACTATTCTAGTCTTTAGACTTTAGTGTTACTATTTTGTTTAAAACTAATTATATTCTAAAAGAATGAATGATGAATTTAAATCAATATATACAATATTTTAATATGTATATTTCATTAAATCATTTATGATATGTGAATCAATTATTCGATTATTTAATTTGAATCATGTTTATAATTAATTCACACATACGTATACCCCAACACCCCCCTCCCTCCTGAATTTCCCTAAAATTTGGAGGTGCTCCCACACATCTCCCCCATGCATATCCTTGTTCCCACTTCCCTTCAACCCAGAAACTTGGTGGAACATAGGTTTAATCAATATTTCTTCTATATATGACTATGTATCATTTATGAAACTATTGATCTTTCACGTGGATGCTCCACCCATCGCCAGGGACACATGAAAATGTGACGCTATTTG
This sequence comes from Pinus taeda, assembly GCA_000404065.3. Classification (NCBI taxonomy): domain Eukaryota; kingdom Viridiplantae; phylum Streptophyta; class Pinopsida; order Pinales; family Pinaceae; genus Pinus; species Pinus taeda. The sequence goes on along the minus strand of APFE030962277.1, from coordinate 7,984 downwards.
TGATGATGGGTGGAGTGTCCACCCGATATGTGGATAAGTTTATAAATGATACATAATGGTTTCTAGCAGGAAAAATTGACTAAACAAAAAGTAACAACTAGCTTAATTATATTTTAAATTTAGATCTACCAAGCATCCAAAAAAACAAGATTTTTAATGTGTAAATTTCTTAATACATAACATAAAATTAAATAATACAAATTTTTACACATTAAAAAATTTAATCACTCTAATTAATGAATAAATACAAATTTAACATAAATCTAAACTAATAAAATAATATAATGGGAGCTATAAATAATAGTTTGATTAATTAATATGAATTCTCAACTATATATAATTATTGGATTCGGTGATAAATCAACATTTTAATAATATTAAAATTAACTATACATTTTTGAAATTATTAAAACGACAATAACTCAACAAATATTGTAGGGATATATAGAATAGTCTCAGGACATTGTTAGGATCAGGGTTGGAATTTGACGGGCAAAATGCCTGTCACAAGGCATTTTGACAGTATTTCACGTTTAAAAATTTTAAAAAGCCGTTTTTTGTGATGGGCTTTCAAAGTTCTAAAACATATTTTTTACTGTTCACTTTTTTGCAAAAACGTCATTACTACCCTCTCAAACAACAGTCTTATAAAGAAGTGCAGTAATATTTGGAATTCTCTAATATTTGTTTTTATTGAAATTAATTAATTCATGTTATTTAAAGTTATAGGTGTATGTTATTTAAAGTTATAGGTATATATTTGATAGCAGTAATATATTATATTGACTGATTAATAATTAAGTACCGTAATATCTGGAATTTATATTATAATATTTGTTTTTATTTAAATAAATTAAATTTATGTTGTTTATCTTTAAATAAATTAAGTTTATTGGGTTTATTAAAATTGAACTTTATCTAGATTTCGTGATATTATGACGGTGGAGAGGATGGGCATTGTGGAGGATAGTTTTTGGTCAACTCCAAAGTTTTTAAGATGGAATTTTTTTTTTTGAAGGTTTTTGTTTATTTGGTGAAAGAAATCTATTTGTTTTTACTGAAATTGTAACATTTAAATTATCTAATAGAAATCCAAATTGAGAAATTAAAATAGGAGTAGATTGATTGCAATAACAATGAGTTGGGTGTGAGTAAAATAGATTCTAGATTTACTCATTAATTTTGTATATGTGTTTGGAGAAGCACTGAATCTCGATGTTTGGGAGTTATGATCCCATCCATGAGTAAAACAACGCTTATGATTCAACAAATCATTTAG
>APFE030962273.1:0-27604 GCA_000404065.3 Pinus taeda | reverse complement strand
GCTTAAGAATTACAGCATGCAACAATCCCTATCCTATCATGGATAATCCACCATCATTCTCCATCATTCGAATTCCCCTATTCTGAAGTCATTTTGTAGTCCCCCTCTCTGATCTTTGTTTTCATTTAAATAGAGAAAGATCAGAGAGTAGTTACAACATAGATAATTACAACATGATTTATTTTACAAATTTGGGTTGATTCTAACCAGCTGATTAACAAGAAAATATATTTCCTTTCATCTCTCAACAAAAGCAAGATGAATTTGGGTTTGCAGCTGAGATTTGGAGGACGGCCGCAACTGCAAATCGGAGAAAATCGTGCTCAAAGAACCCTGCGTTTCTCCCAGTACAAGCCGAATTTGGGCAAACCATTCTTCATGAAGTTAATTGGGCCCGTTCTGGACAAAACCCATGTTCCAGATTTTTGAAATTTGTCTTCATTTGCTCAGAATCTCAACCGTAAAACTGTCACTCCTTAAACCAGCGAATTTCTGAGTTGGCAGATTTAAAAATCACATCTTCAATCTGGAAGTTACCTTGGAGGCTAAAAATGGTGAATAATGTTATAACCAACTTATTAGAACTATCATTGGTAAATAATGCATAATCATCAATTTATTAGAAATAAGGAGATAATAATTAAGAGCATAAATCATTTATAACATGGATTTATATAATAAATTATAATAAATGACATGATGAAGAATGGTAGAAATGGGTGGAATAAACGTTCACAAGTGACAATAATAATGGCATATTAACGACCCAACAGTAACTTCTATACTCAATCATTTCCTCCTGAATGGAGCAGATTTGTGACAATAATTTATTCAAGAAAAGACACTCCAAATTTTGATGAGATATGGTCTTTGTGTATGATATTATAGAAAATATTGAAGGCAAATGGTGACACTGAACCAAATGATAAGTATCAAGATTTTGTTTCCAAATTAAAGAAGAAGAAAGGGAAGTTTGGAAAGTTTGAACCCCATTGAAGGAACAACAATCAGCCACGGAGAAATCTAGATATGTCCAAGGTGTAATGATTTGGATGTAACGAATATGGAAATATTAAGATAGATTGTCCTAGCTACCCACGGAAAAAGAAGAAAAACAAGAGGAAGGAGAGAAGTGGAGCACATACAGCTAAAGAAAATGAAGAACTCGAAAAGGAACTGAAGAATGAAGACAACAAGGATATATATTATTGAAGAACTATCCTAGCAGGCCTGTTTACAATATGTTTTATTTTTCATTAGAAGATGGAAGTTATAGTATCATGTTAAATTTCATTTTTGGAAGAAATTTGGAAGCATGGCATCATGGAAAGAAGCATAAATCATTGGAAGAATAGAATCTACATCATCAGTTTCATCTCATTAGTAGTAGTCATCAAGCAAAGATAGAAGATCTTGTACCATCCAACACTCCACCATTCATGTAGGTAATTTTTGGCATCCACATCACTATAGAAGCAGTTTACCAACTAGGAAATGATCAAATAATCGTCGATAGTGATTATGAAGGTTCCTCTCCATGTCAAAGAATATTTGTAACATGAAAAAAGTGTATCTCTACCAAAATTATTGATTCTAGCATCGAAGAGGCTTGAAGAAATGAAGATAATTGGGTTGCAACATGAAGATATAATTGAGTACTTCTCATAATGAAGAAGGAATCTCATCCTAAACATCATTCTTGACATCATCTTCAGGGAAGATACAACTCGTTCAAAAGAACATTACTAGATGGAAATCATAAATGAAGAGGTATGTATATCTTTAAAAGCTTCTCATTAGGAAGTAAAATTCATGTATTCAAGTAGTATTGTAGGATGAGCTTGTTGTAGAAATATGATTAGGAACACAAACATGCTATGTTTTGGATAAGATTCGACATAACTCTTCTTTTCAAATTTCCCAACATAAAGAAGCATGATGAATATGACATAACTCTTCCATATACATAAGAAGCATGATAGATGAGCAAAATGATATGTTTTGGAACTCTTCCATATGATTATCCAGTATATAAGATTGGACATAACTCTTCTTTTCAAATTGCCCAACATAAAGAAGCATGATGAATATGACATAACTCTTCCATATACATAAGAAGCATGATAGATGAGCGAAATGATATGTTTTGGAAATCTTCCATATGATTATCCAGTATATAGAAATATGACGGATGGGCAGATCATAGGATCTACATCCGATTTGGTCTCTTGAATCATGAAAGATGGACAAATTCAAAGGAAGCTGCATAAAATATGACATATATGATCTTGAAGCTTGTTAGTTCGCTCCATATTGATCGATACTTGAAAGGTACAAAGCATGAAGAAGAATTATGAAGAAGGACCATACAAAGGGATGCTGATCTCAAAGGGAGATATTAGAAAAACATGACATCTTAAAGGCTATCATGGATGAGTAACTCTGATTTTGATAATTTGATATTGATGATTCATTGAAGATATGACTTGGCTACCTGGAAGGACATACTGCATAGTATAGATTGAAGAGATAGCATTTGAAGATTATATATCTACAAATGTTTGGTTTCAGCTCAATTCTCATCACATGGATTAAGTGGAAAACATTGTTTTTGGATTAGAATTATTAATGGCACAAATATACACACCATGAAGGTAGTAAAGGTACCAAGTCATAAGATAGAATGTTGTTCATGTTGAATCCGATGATATACACTTTCTCGATGGACAAAGGGAGCAATTATTAACTCTACATTGATTGGTTTGGAAAGATACTATTGATGATGAAGGTAATGATTGATGGAAAGTGAGGTAAAAGGATGATGGCATGAACCCTATTACAAAGGAATATCAAAGAAGGAATTTGGATCCACAACATCCAGGAATATAGAAGCTCAGATATGATATGATGATGAGAAAGAGGAGGCCTTGCAACTACTACTATGATCTCCATAGAAAAACAACTAGTTGATGAAAGAAAAAAAGAATGAAGCATATGTTTATGATGAGGTTTCCCTGATTAAGAGGGATTAAGAAATATCCTTCATCTTTGATAAGGAGTAAGGACCTACTCTATGGTTGAGAAGGAGTGATGGTGGAAGCTATATTCTCCATAGGTGTCATGCAATAGGCCAAGACTAACTGTCGTACATATAGTGTAGCACACTGGGAGGCAGAATGGAGGATTGGTTAAGCATATAGGGACTAATACTATTTGATGATTGGAAATCAAAGATAGGAAGTAGTCCTGTGGGCTGACACTATTTGAGGTTTTAATAGGGTATCTAAGATAATAGTGTTTAAAGAGGACTAATATTCTTTTAGGATTTGGAATAAAAAATAAGAATAAGTCCTGGAAGGACATACCTTGTGAACATTTAGATGGGGTATTTTCCTTGAGAGGATGAGGTGTCCATATGTGTATGCCTCCTAGCATTGTGATCTAATCTTGTGGAGAGTTAGAGATTGTTAATCAAAAGGCCTTACTATGTTTCTATTTAACAATGTTGGTCATGATGTTGATGCTTAAAATATCGCTTACCAATCTGAGTCCTGGCTCTTCTTATGGGAACATTTCGGTTTGAGGGTATCCTTGTACCTATTATGGGATTATGAATACCTCCATATTTAAGAGGGAGTGTTAGAAAATGTAACTAGATTCGGTCTTCATAATTACTATTGTACTTATATTATTGTATATTTCACGTAAACATCAAAAGAAGAAAAATAAATATCATTTTTCAAGCATGGGTTTCATGCTCAAATTATTTGGTCATCTAGGTCAAGCATGTTGAAATATGTAACTAGGCTCAGTCTTCATAATGACATGTGTAATCATGATTTTATGTATTTAATGTAAAGAGAAAAATAAATTTATTATTGTTGTTCATGAGTCATGGGTTTCATGCTCAAGGGAAATTTATTTTATAGGTTAAGCTCCCATTGAGAGCTTCTAGGGCTTGTCATTGAGTCTACAAGTCAAGAAAGTCATTTTCATGTATGAAAGGCCCTTCTTGGGCATGTTACACATTGTAAAGAAAATCATTTGAGTCAATGTTAGAGTTAAAAGACCCTCCAAGACCTTGTTTATGTGCTACAATCAAGTCGACCCTCCAAGGAAAAAAATCGACCTATCAACAAGACACGTCGACCTAGGATCAATGTCAAGTCACCTACTTGCATGGGTAAGAAGCCTATATATAGGAGGACTTGGCCTCATTCAAGGAATCATCCAAGAACCACCTACAAGTTAAAATGAAGAAGAAGTAACAAAAAAGCCAACAAAGGAAGAGATAAACTCTAGAAGGAAGAATCCAGAGTTTGAAGTTTGTTTTTGAGTTGAAGTTCCTCACATGTGTGAATAAGATTGGGTATCATTTGTTGCAACATAAGATAAATTATTGCAGTCACCTAAGGAGGCCAAAAACAAGTGAAAATCAAGCCATATTACAAGACAAATTGCACAAGAAGAAGCCTCTATCCAAGCGAAGAAGAAAGAAGGGTAAAATCTATGTCTTTCTCCCACACGTGCATAAACTAGGGTTTCTGCAATGGTAGTTAGAAATTGCAGGGATCGAAAAAGAGGTCGAAGAAGAAGCTACATCTAATGGAAGGTAAGTTTTACTAAAGTTGACTTTGTGAAAGAGAAAATCATCAAGGAGAGGCATATACTTGTTCTTGGATGGGTCTTAGTCACGGGTCACAGGTCTTGGAATTTGTCAATTGAATCTATATAAGAAGAGAAGAATTATTGTGGGTTTTCTTCTCAATTGGAGAGGTTTTGGCCCTGGATGATTTCCTATATATTGTGTCCTATTGGCTCGTTGTTATTTATGGTTTGGTAGCTATTTGATGAAAATAACATAATAATAACAAAGGAAAAAAGGAATCTAATCAAGATAAGTAAAAAGTCTTCACAAGTAGTTATCAATAGAAGAGAAATCACCTACACTTTCTGCCCCTAGATTTCTCAACATGGTATTACAACTAAGGTGACAAGACAAGGAAAGGCATCTTAAAGAAGGGCACTCAAGGGCTAAAGCACTAAATGATCACTCATTTCAAAGGAGATACAATAACAAATATTACATCATCATCTTGAAGGAAGTTACTAAAGAATACCTCAAAACCCTAATTCATTCAAATAATGACTCTACACTTGAATTATTCTTGGGAACCTCACACAATCATCACCTCAAGGAAAAAGAGACCTCAAAGACCTTGCCTCTACTCAAAGAAAGAAAGGCTAGAAATTGAAGCATCTTCAAGTCCCTACATCCATTGGAATATGGTAGAAACATTGTCATCATCATCAAGGAACCAAAGTGATCTCCCGCTCTTTGAAGTATCAATGTTGAAGGAATACATCTTCTCTTATCAACATCATCATCAAAATAAAGAAGGAATCAAATTGAAAATATTGTCATCAAGGAATATTTTCACAATTAAGTATCTTTATGTCCACATTTGAATCTATCAAAATGACTTCATTTTACAAGGAAAGCAACAAATTGGTTGGGTCATCAAACTTTCTTGCATGGAAGAAGAGGTCTGATTTGATCCTCATAGAAATGAAGTCATTGATCATGTTAAGGGTTCAATCACTAAACCTACAAAGGAAGAATATCAAGCTCTTGAAAGTACATGAAAAGGGAAATAAGGGCTCAAAGGATCCTTATAGAATCCATAAAAGATTCCCTCATACCCTTTGTATCAAAGTTGGAGACATCAAAAGAAATATACGATAAACTAGTAGAACTATTCTCCGTAAGTACTTCTGGAGAAGTGATATCATTAAGACAAGAACTCTACAAGACAAAGATATCGAAGGAAGATGGAATAACCTCATAATTTATGAGGGTATCAGAAATAAGAGACCAACTACAAGAATTGGGAGAAATAATGTCCGATAAAGAAATGACCACCATAGTGCTCAATGCCCTACTAGAGGAATGGGGAAAATTTACATCAACCATCTATGGAAAGAAGGAAGCTACCCCATTCAATGAACTTTGGTCATTGTGTAAAATTGAAGAAACTCAATTAAAGGAAAAAACCGATGTAGGATCAAATGAAAAAGTACAAGTATTTGCTGCCATTTCTAAGAGGAAATGAAAGTTTGGAAGGTTTGGTCCTCAGAAAAAGAACAAGGATATGTTGAAAATCCAATGTTATGGCTGTCATGAATATGGGAACTACAACGTAAATTTTGCTAAATTCAATAAGGACAACAAAAAAAGAGGAAGAGATGAAGCCCATGTCACCGAAGAAGTGAAAGAAGCTGAAAATAAGAAATCAAAGGAGGAAGTGAAAGATATCTACTATGACTGAGATAATTTCCTCCACCGATTTCTTTTCAGTTTTAGATAACTATCATGGTATAAAGAATTTTAAGTATGATAAGATGTATCATATTAGGAGATGGAATCATATTAGAAGAATATGATCAAAGTAATAGCTCATGAAATCATTATCGAAGCTTGAAAGGATATCTAAAGTAGAAGTTTGCATGCATGTTAGCCATAAGAGAAAGGAAGTAGCTCTTGGTAACCTCGTTAAAAGCATAATTAATACTTATGGGTACAAGAAAGTCATCTAGCATAAAGTTCATCATACATCATCATTTAGGAAGGATCATTTGTAGGATGAGGATAATCAAGATCCTTGGTTGGAATCTTCATAGAAGATTCACCTCTCTTGAAAGAAGCAAATGTCTTGCTGAGAATTCCACCTTGTATTCGATTCATTGTTTGAAAGAATGATGGTATGACGACTAAGGAATGTAGCATGTCAAGATGGTTGATGTACTCTAAATCAAGGAGCATAAGTTTCCGAAGCAATTCTAGATGGCCAAACGAAGGAAAGAGGTATGTATGCATGTATTTGATTCAGTCATGTCATCATATAGTTGCATGGGTAAATGCTCTACATCGTGAGCACGATCAAAGAAGAAGAATATATTCCTTGGGAAAGATGCATGAAGGCATAATTCACATATTGACAAGATGAAATCAATATAATATGTCCTCATATGTAATATGAGGTGGTTGATAAAGATGAGGGATCTATAGATGGAAAATCATGGGAAACAATATGTGAAGAAAGAAAGAAGAGATCATAAGGGATGCAACTATGGAAAAGGAAATCAACATATGATGACTAGAAGAATTGACCATGACATCTTCGTGGAAAAGGTATGAAGACTCTAATTAAGTATAGAAAGGAAGGAGACCCTTGACATTGAATAGCTTGGAGATGTTTCAATATGTATGTAGGATGTCGATGTTGCAAGAAGCAGATGTCATGATGAAAGGTCATCACAAAAGGTAACTTTGACATTCATTTTTATTCTATTTTTGAACAAAAATGGGATGGGTTGATATAGGGCTACTGAAAGAGAGTTTTCGATTTCACCTACAACTAGCACTCATATGGTTGGATGAAAAGATCCTAAAGGAAGCATGACTTGGAAGAGGTAGCTATATGAAGAAAATCTAGATGCGGATTAGAAGATCACTTTCCGATGAAGAAAAGGATGACATGACTGACATAGTTAATGAAGGGAAGTGATGGATGTCCAATTCCCTACGAATAATTCCCAAAATATGAAGGCTCCATAATATTGAAGATGAAATTCATGACATCAAAAGAAGGATCCCCACAAGCAGCTGATAGTCCCATGATCTCCACCTAGAGAAAAAAGCTACTCGAAGAAAGTCCCTGGTTAAGAGGGAGAGTGGAAAAGTCCCTAGATAAGAGGGATCTTGGGTACATTCCTTTTAGAGGAATGGGTAAATTCATTCCTAGGAATGGATATATCCTCCCCAGTTGAGAGGGAGAGATAGACACATTATTATCGTCTTCACTTTGGAAGAAAGAATGGAGGAGTGGGTAAGAATTTGACATTCAATACTATTTGAGGATGAGATAGGGAATCTAAGGTAAGAGTAGTCATAGAGGACCGATATTCTTTAAGGATTGGGAATCCAAGACAAGAATAGTCCTGGGAGGACATACCTTGTGAACACCTGAGTGGAGTATGTGCCTTGAGAGACAATGATGATGGTGTTTATAAGTTATTGGTCTCACCAACATTGTGCTATGATCTTGTGGAGAGATAGAGCTGTTATTCAAGGTATTTCTACGTGATAGTGCTGGTTGGTATGATGCTAAATAGACAGGTTACCAATCTAACTCTTCTTATGAGAATTCTTCAGATTGAGAATGTCCAAGTACCTTGTATGGATTATGAATAACTCCATAGTTAAGAGGGAGTGTTGAAATATGTAACTAGGTCCCATCTTCATAATGACATGTGTAATCATGATTTTATGTATTTAATGTAAAGAGAAAAATAAATTTATTATTGTTTTCTGATTCACGGGTTTCATGCTCAAGGGAAATTTATTTTATAGGTTAGGCTCCCATTGAGAGCTTCCAGGGCTTGTCATTGAGTCTACAAGTCAAGAAAATCATTGTCATGTATGAAAGACCTTTCTTGGGAATGTTTCATATTGTAAAGAAAATTACTTGAGTCAGTGTTAGAGTTAAAAGACCCTCCAAGACCTTGCCTATGTGCTACAATCAAGTCGGTCCTCCAAAGAAGAAAATGAAATATCAAGAAGACATGTAGACCTAGGATCAACATCAAGTCGGCCTACTTGCATGGGTGAGAATCCTATATATAAGAGGACTCGACCTCATTCAAGGAATCATCCAAGAACCACCTACAAGTTCGATAAAAGGAAGAAGAAGTGACCAAAACACCAACAAAGGAAGAGAAAAACTCTAGAAGGAAGAATCCAAAGTTTGAATCTTGTTTTTAGGATGAGTTCCTCACACATGCGAACAATATTTGGTATGATTTGTTGCAGTAGAAGCCGAATTATTGCAGTCACCTAAGGAGGCCGAAAATAAGTGAAAATCAAGCCTTCTTGCAAGCCAAATTGCACAAGAATAAGCCTTTATCCAGGTGAAGAAAAACGAAGGGTAAAATATATATATTTCTCCTACACGTGTAGAAACTAGGGTTTCTCCAGTGACCGAAAATTGCAGGGTTCGAAAAAGAGGTTGAAGAAGAAGCTGCATCTATTGGAAGGAAATTTTGAATAAAGTTGACTTTGTGAAAGAGAAAATCATCAAGGAGAGGCATAGACTTGGTATTGGAGGGGTCTTGTTCAAGGGTCATATGCCTTCAGATTTTCAATTGAAGTTCTATAAGTAGAGAATAATTCTTGTGGGTTTTCCTCTCAATTGGAGAGGTTTTCACCCTAGCTGATTTCCTATATATTGTGTCCTGTTGTCTCATTGTTATTTACGGTTTGGTAGGTATTTTAAGAAAATAACATAATAATAATCAAGAAGAAAAATAATCTAATCAAGATAAGTAAAAAGTCTTCACAAGTAGTTATCAATAGAAGAGAAATCACTTACATTTGCTGCCCCTATATTTCTCAACAAATCATGTTCTTCATGCTTTTAGGGTTTATTTAGTCTAAATAATTTTTTTCACAAGTCAAAATATTGTATTGGAGTCAAGTCCCATTTGGAGTTTGAAAAGAAAGTGGAAAAATAATTTTATTTGAGTTAAAAATGTCATTTGTGTTCCAATAAGACCAAGTCATCCCTGCATCATTAAATCAACACTGGGAGGGGTAGTTAAAGATCTTGGATGTGTATAAATAGTGATAACTCAACCTCATTTGAATAATCACTCAAGTAAGTTTTATATCCAAGATAGGAAAAGGAAAATTCAAGAGAAGGAGCTAGAAAGAAAGAGAGAGAAAGAAGGAAGAAAATCAAAATTTTTGCCCTAGAATCTGCCCTAAATCTTCAACGTGTGCGAAATTCTAAAGTTGCTACAGGAGCCGAAGTTGCAAGTTTGAAGTTCTATTTTTGGGGTAAAAAATTCTGTTACTGCAGGCCAAAATCTTGTTGTTGGAGCTAATTTGGAAGGCTTTGAATTGGTTTCACTTTGAATTGCTATAACAACTTGGAAGGAGGGTTGACTTGGGTCTTATTGGAGGTCTTGGTCTTTTTTTTTTGGTTTTGGATTCCTCATTTGATCTGATTCTATAAGAAGAGAAGTTTTTTTTGGGTTTCCCCTTGGAGGGGATTTTCCCTGGCTTGGAGCTTACATCTTGTGTCCATTATCTATTTGTAATCTTCATTGTTTATGGTTTGGTAATTTTTTGATGAACATAACATTATAAAGTAATAATAAGGCAACATGACTTCACAAGTAATTATAAAGGAAAGAGAAATCACCCTAATTGATGCCCATATCGATTTCTCAACACAAACAGAGGGGGAACATACCAAGCTGAGAGGAGTTGTGCACTCCTAGAACTGTACTAGAAATGCCTTGAACGAAGGCGTGGGTATTTTTTTATGGGTTTTGGACTTGGTTGGAGGAACCAAGATTTGTCTCCATTGTATTTTGAGAAAGGATGAAGGGACTATATTTATGTAAGTTGTAGTTTGAAGAAATTGCAATAAATTTGAAAAGAGGACTGAAGTGTCCCGTTGTACAAATTTGGTGTCTATTTTGGTGAAATTTTGTATTGCACATAGGTATGTGACAAAATACTGTAGCATATACGTATGCAGTGATGTTATGAAAGTGGATTTTATGCCATACATGAATTTTCAATTATGCATTATGCTTGTGTTAAGATTGAATGTTGGATTCTGCACGCATAATATATATTACACATGAATAAGAAGTAAAAACATTAGAGGCATAGTTTGAGAGTCAAGTACTCATAAGTTGGTCACAACCATTGTGAGGAACCGCGCCAGTGTCACATGCTTAGATGGCCTCGATGCGCCTTAAATCGAGGAGTGCTCCAGGGGTGTGACAAATTAACATTAAGGATAAAGTATAAACTTAAGATAAAATAATAATAATAAATAAAAATAATATATTATATATATATATTAATAATATATATATTATATTATATATATATATATATATATAATATATATATAGATAAATAGATATAAATAAAGATAAAAAAAATAATAATAAATATATAAATGAGTTTGAAAAAATGGGAGAAATGACAAGAAAATTCTTGGAGGAAATTAGAAAATTGTGTAGAAATAAAAGATTCCAGTAAAAATAAAATTAAACAAATAATATATGATAAAATTAATTAAGTTTAAATTAAGAGATAAAACTGCACAATTAAATTCAATGTAAATTCCATATAAACTATTGTCCATGAGTATAAATAATAAAAATAAAATAAATAAAGTATGTAAAGAAAAAATAGAAAAAAGCTGACAACAAAGTTAAAATTGATGCATAAGATAAGATATGAGATGATGTATAAAAAGATAAAGATAATGATAACATTAACATAAAAATGAAGAAAGAATAATAAAATCTAGAATAATAAACAATATAGAACAATAAACTATATACAGATGTAAGTAAAAGTAGTAAATTAATGAAAAGTTAAAAATATTAATTAAAAAATAAAGGTATAATGAGTTTAAGAAAAAGAGAAAGAATAAGAAAATACATAAATGATAAATTAGGAAAATGTAAATAACAAAATATCATTTTTTTTGTTTGCTAAATTTTGTGAGTCAAAAGATGACTACACAATTAACTTTTTGGTGGAGAAATTATGACCTAGGGGAATCTAAGCTGTCAAAATCACTTAGGGATTGCACTCGGCCTGGGTTGCACTAGCTCTTAAAATGGTTTTATTTTTTCCCATGGAGTTTCGAACCGATGACCTTTACATCACAAAATGCCCTAATGATGTATTGGTGTATTTGTTGCTATGGGGTACCAAAAACACCTTATTTACAGTTGGTTGTTCTCTGCAAAGAACATACATATAGAATTGGTTGTTGCTAGTGGACAAACAAGAGTAAACAAAGCACTGTAAATGGTGAAAACAATGCATACATAAACATAAAATAAAAACTAAGAAATAAACACGTAAACAATGTTTGATGAAGCAAACATGTCAACAAGGCAATGGAAAATGGCTCCATTTATTGATTGTTTAATGTAAAAGAGATATAATAAATGAATAATAAACACATGCAGAGAATGATTTGAGAAATGGTGCTCAAAATACTCAACAATTAGTTTCCTTTCCTTCAATCTTCTTGGAAGATTCTCCTCTCTCTCAAAGAAGTATGAAGACTCCCTTAATGGTGAAATCCTGTTCTCACTTGAATGTTGGATTGTCAACGAGAAATTTTTCCATCATATCAATGCTCTACTTCTTCTTTTTAATTGGTTCACCAATGATCTACTTATATAGAATTTTGAATTCCTTTTCCCTCTCTTGGTTCCTTAATGAGAAAATGTCTTATGAGAAGGACAAGAGGATCCCTTGGAGGCTGCATATCTCCAGGTTGACTCAAAAACGATTGTCTTGGACTGGTACATGTTAGGGAATCCCATCTTCCAAGTGTGTGGACTGCTGAATCAGAATTTTGCTTGACTGCGCGACTATAGAAGGAAAATCCATGCGGTCATTAATTTCTACATTTGGATTGGCCACACAGGTAGAATTTATAATTGAAACCTTCGGATAATTTTCGATTTTTTTGTTTCATGATGCTTTCAGCTGGAAAATATTCACCTGTATGTTCTACTAGATGGCTTTGGGTGTCATCTAGATTGTATAAATGTGTGTATTATTTTTCCATGTTAAAAATAATACACCCCATCACCGTTTATTCTACACCTCATGGGAAAAATATAAATTCAAGTAAGAACAAATATATAGAAAGAAAAATAATCATACAAAATATAGATTTTAGTGAATATAAACAAAATGATAACCATACTAAAACTTAACATTTTATTTTTATTTCACATTAATGTGTTAAGTGAAAATTAATGCATAAATCTACACAATCATTTAAAATATTAACACAATACATAATGATGTAAATAGTAAATATGAAAAATACAAATAATAAAAGTAAATCCTAAAATATGAAGAATAAAAATAATAAAATAAAATAGGAAGACAATGACGATTGAGTATAAACATAAAACAAAATGATGTAAAATAAGAATGATATAAAATGAGGGAGGAATAATAATAAAATATATAATAATAAATGATATAAAGATGAAAATAAAAGTATTAAATGAGTGATAAATAAAAGATATAAAGATGAAGAACAACCCAGAATAAATGTATATAATGAGTTAAAAAAGAGGAAAAGAATATGAAAATGTGTAAAAGGCAAGTTGAAAGAATTTAAAGAATGGAGTATATATCTAAATAAACAAGGATAAAAATAATAGAAAAAAGCAAAAATAATGGTTAGAGGTGTGAATCTAGAAGAATAATGTTTAGGGTGACAAAAGATAAGAATATAGACAAAAGATAATCAACATAAATTTTATTATTGCAATTGAGAAAAAAATTGCAATAAAAAAAATAATTTTAGACTTGCAGTTTTTGGCTTCACTGAAGAGTGGATTATACAAACAAAGAGATAATAAACAATTTGCAGAAAATGAGGCTTATATGTTGTTATTGAATATAGAACACTATCGCTAGATGTCAATAAATATGTTGGAGATATTGAAGTAATTGTCTCACATTTTGGATTCATTGAAGAGTAGATTATACAAATAGAGAGATAATAAATAATTTGAGAGAACAAGGCTTATATGTTGTTATTGAACATAGAACACTATCACTAGATGTCAATAAAGATGTTGGAGATATTGAAGTAATTGTCTCAATTTTTGGCTTGAGTGAATAATGGATTACAAAGAGAAAAAACAATCTATAGAAAACATGGCTTACAATTTGTTATTGACCACAAAACATTACTTTTGTTAAATATATAACACTGCCATTGGATGCCAATGAATATGTTGAGATATTGAAGTGATTAAAATAAACTAGGTCCAAATCTAAATATGAAAATTAATAGATTGGAACAACATCATAGTAAGAGGATAGTCCTCTTATTACATAATTAAAAATTGATAGAAATAAAAATAAAAATTGACATGTACACTGAAACCAATGTATTGATTTCACTGTACATGCATTGATAGAAATTGACATGTATAATGAAACTGATATCAATACATTAGAATCAGAAAAATGAAAGAATGTAAGAATGTAAAATGCCACTATTTTATGAACATAATCTTTTGGAGTCAAGATTAACAATAGTGCAATAGACACACATAGAGAGAGATTGTGAAAAGGGAGACAAACATGATTTTCCATTAGAGTTATATCAAAGCCCATGAATACTAGTTAGTCTATTAACGTTCGAAAATTCATTTACTTCTAGTTGATACTATCATTTATGTCTAGTTGATAATAAAAAAGTATGTACATGCAGAAGTCAACAAACATTTTAGAAAACCTGATTTTAGTGTACATTTTTCATTATTTTTAGATCTATTGATATAAAAATTGACATATATATTGAAATCAATGTATTAGAAAAATTCAAATTCAAATAGAAATTATACATTGATTAAGTATATATTTTTCATCATTTTAGATTGAATTTATTTAAAAAACGACATTTACAATGAAAACAATGCGTTAGATATTGAAATAGAAATACAAGTTTATATTAAAATAGAAATAGAAATAGACATAGACATAAATAAAAATAAAAATAGAAATAGAAATTGACATATTCATTGAGATAAACAATTATGTTTATGTATACTGAATAAAAGTAGAAATTGACACATATCTTGAAATCAACACAATGATTTATGTGTACATGCGTTGATTTCATATGCATTTTTCATTTTTCAACATTAATACTTATTTCTATTCAACTTATTTCTCATGTAATTTTTGAAATATACTTCTGAATAAAATTTTCTACATTCTCAACAAACTGAGGAAATTAAGTAAATTTAAAATGATCATATTCATAACATATATACATAAATATGATTTTTATCATCTACAAATTCTATAACTATACTAAAAATCCAAGAAGATAGATTGACATTGATCTTTCTCCACTAGATTGAGAAGGATTCAATATCTTAATAATTTCAATTTGTTAATTCAATGTCTTCATCACCAAGTATTGTTGTTACTTTTTTATTATTTAGATTCATAATGATGTAAATTTCAAAGGATCATATTCATCTCAAACATATACATATACATTATGATGAATATCTAATAATTTGATGTTGTTGATCGCAACTAAAACCAAAATAGATCCATCTTAACATCATATTTCTCATGCATTAAGAGGGCTCAAATATCTCAAGGTGCAAATCTATCATTAAGTTTTGCACCAAAATAAATCCATCTTAACATGATATTTCTCATGCATTAAGAGGGCTCAAATATCTCCCGGTGCAAATCTATCATTCAGTTTTGCACTCTGAAATGAGGTTTGAACCTCAAAAAAATTTGATTATTCTTGGTGCATCATAAATCTAGAGTTAATATGGACCTATATTGGTATACTAACAATATTGCAACCATTGTATATACAATGGGTAACATTCTCATATATTATGACAACTATGGGCATTATGAGATATATGACAACCATGTATACGTTTAGCATATAGGTATGACATATCATGATGATCTTATATGTTGACAACTAGAGTATTCTTATACATGCTAGCTTTAGCATGCACAAATAGATTCCTAGGAAAAAATCAAATGAAATCTAAAGGATGCCTTTTCCAGATTCATGGATAATATTTTTAGTAAATCCAATAGAGATAGACCAATGTATCTCACTTAGAGGAATTTGCATTGGATATTATTAACAAAAACTAACCAAATACCCAACAATATTGGGGACGAATTAGCTCTCATAAAAAACTTATAATTGGTATTCCTGTGTGAAGCCTTTTGGACATCCTTACCAAAAGAATCCATCAACATCTCTATATGTTATCAACAAGGATATATATATATATATATGTTTATGCAATTTATAACATGTCTATGTGTTTGAGTGAAAGGAGATCTTCTTAGCATTCCTATTTGATGAGATATGCTAATTATACTATAGTTATTGTTATAATATATATAGTTTGGGAATGTTACATATATATTTCTATGTCATAGAGTTTTTCATGTTGTGATTTAATGACAACTTAGAGTGGTTATAACAACGACATAAGTTTATTAGGTTTAACATACGCTTCTGGTTGAACATACTTTTCTATTATATAGAGTTCACCAAAATATAACTATTAATTATATTGAATATGGTTACTTTAGCCTATGCTTTTAAGCTTTTAGGATTAATAGATTTGATTTGTGATTGAGACTTGAATGATAATGTCTCACAATTTGTTTTGTATATAAATGAGGTTTTAATTTGTCAAGGGAGGCATATGTTTGGTTATCTATGACCTAAAGAGCATGGGAAGGGTATTACGATGCTAAGGCTAAAGTTTCATGTTGGGTTTTGCACTAATAATTTCCTTGAATTCACCAGTGAGACACCTTAGTATAGGAAACTCTTAAGGGCAATGGGAGACTGGTGGCCTAAACTCTTCCAACCAAAATACTTACTCGGGAAATGAAATGATGGTTTTCTTGAAGGAATGTACACGCATAAGGCAAAATCCTCGAATTTGAGTCAGGGAGTCGTTGCCAAGGAGAAATGAAATGACTTTAGTCAATTTTTACCGTTGAGATTCACGAAAGACTCTGGCTCGGATTACAAGACGCTATTTGGGGATGATAAGCCAATGTAAAAAGAGTTAGATGCTGGCTTGGATCACGAGAAGCTATTTGGGGATCTTTGAGAACTATATGGAAAATGAAACACATGTGGTAGACCGTATAATTGGATAGTATATTTCTGCAAATGCCAACAATAGTGGACTTAAGAAGTTGATTAGGAAGACAAGCCCAAGAATGATGCCAGGTTTTTTTGATGGCACGACACAAAGGGGCACATGTCGATGTAGTTTCTGGATCATTATATCTAGAGAATAAGCATATTGAGTTCACTGGGTGCTGGTAGAGGCACAAATATGAAGACAGAGGCTATTGAATGATGGGGACTTCTTTGGTTCATTTCTTATCTGAACATTCCCACCATCCACATTTATGGAGATTCACAGACTATACTATCATAGAGCATGTACCAGCTAGCACTAAAAGAAATCAACCACAGCTTCATGGATGGCTCAGACAAATTGAGGTCATTTTGGGATCTTTCAAGAACTCAACTATTCAGCACAATGAAAGGGAGTTCAATCAAAATGCCAAAAACATGTCAAAGAAAGGTCTACCGGATGCACTGGACTGGATGCAGGTTGAGATAAATATGGGTGGCAACACACTAGACGCTGGAATATTTCCCCTTTCGGGATAACGTCTCCTGGGACAACGTCCCCTCTTAGATGGGATCTTTCCAATTACAAAACCGATGTTTTTTATTTCTCCCAGAATGCCGTTTTGTGGCTGAGATTCTGCTGTTGAATATGCATAGTTTTATATTATTAGGTGATAAGATGGACTAAATATGTTTTGATATAAGTTGGACATTTAAAATGTGCATGATATAATGTTTTGATCTCTTGATATTCACTTTTATTCACATAGGATGTTATATTAGAATGTCTAGGCACATTTTGTCACAAATGAATGGACATATATGGGAGAGAACAAGATGTGGAGCAAATGCATATGCACTATAAAAAATGCTGGATATATGTACTGTTTTTTATTTCATATAAAAACAGTGTTTTTTTTATGATAAGCCAATGTAAAAAGCTTTATTTATGGTTTCCATTAAGAGTATAATCATATTTTTGAGAATGTAGTTTAATTGTTAGATGAAGAAATTTGGTTATAGTAAGTTTTTAATTTTGAGCAATACTATTTACACTAACTACTTTACACTAGATTTCTTCAAATAAAAAAAATTCACATACATCTACAAAAAATATTACATTGATATTTTATGTTTTGCAAAATACACGGGATCATTGATTTTTAGTTTTGGAGAGAATGCATGAATAAGTGTCTGTCTATCTATTGAAGTTTGGCGATGAAAATTTCAAAATTATCCTTACAAAATTGTACAAATTTTTTTATATTTATTTAATTTCAATATTTATATTATTTATTTTATTTTATTTTTAGTTTAAACAAACTCAAAAACACATTCACGTTATACTCGTTCCTCTTCAGGCAGGTGAATTTCTAGCTTTTCTCCATTTCTCTTCATGCACAAAATGGGCACGTGAATACAAGTTTTCAATACCATATTCTATTTGAACTTATGGATTTTTATATGAATTAGAGATAATGCATTGTCAATCTTGAACAGAAGAGAAGCCATGTCTGAATGTGTTAATACAAATTGTAACATTCACTGTGGAAGAAGACAATAGAGTTGCAATTGATTATAACTGCATAGAACGTGGGAGATGTTTTGACCGATATTTAAACCATTTGATTTACACATGAAGTGGCCAGGATATTCTTTTAGAAGCTCTTAGCTTCTCTCCTCTTCATAGAGCTTTTTGATGAGATTTGTGTTGAAGATAATGGAGAATATCCTAGAATAGGTAGAGTTGGTTCATGTAGCCTCAGGCCGGGAATTAGTTTCTATTTCTTAGGATGTTGTTCTAACTTCCCTAAAACCATGTATTCTATTTAATATGTAATGTTGATGAACGATGTAGAGTGTTCTGCAGAGCCAAACTCTCCTGGTTCAGACTCTCTTTCATAGAGCTGACCAGTGGGTTTTATTTTTATTAATACAAACATTACCATTTTTATCATGGTATCAGAGCGTCAAGGCTGAGAAACCTGTATACTGGCTGGTGGGTGGTCCGCTGAATCGAGATCATCGCAGTTGTAAGGTGGATAATTCAGATGTTTCTGAAATTGTCACTGGAAAGGTGTGTACCTCTTCGACGAGGTCACTGTAGCACTTCACGCAAATTTTTCATCGTAAATCATTGCTGGAAAGAAATGTACCTCTGTGACGGCATCACAGAACAGACAGGGACTTCTGCGATGACCGAGGAAAGCCAATAACAAGGTTATGGTTGCATGAGGAAGCCAAGAACAAGGTTGTAGCTGCGTGAGGCAGCCAATAACAAGGATGAAGCTGACAACAGAAGGTTGTCTGGAGGCTGAGAAGGAAGCCACGGTGATCTGTACGTGTGCTGTAAGATCAAACAACATTGAAGATCAATGATTTGTCTCTATCATAGATCTGGGGTAAATTTAAAATTTTTTTACTTGTCGATTTTTTTTTTGTTCTAAATCGTCAAGATGAATAACAATATTTTTGAAGCATGCATGAACGAACATAAAAAACTTGATGGTTCCAATTTTGCGAATTGGAAGTTCAAGATGCAAACTCTGCTAGAAGCACAGAGTGCTTGGGTGATTGTGAATGGGGATGAGATGAGGCCCACAGCTGGATCAACATCGGTCCCAGATTGGGAGAAACGAGAAAGCAAAGCAAGGACAATGTTAAAGATGTCAGTGAAAGACTGTATTATACCGCATATCAGAGAAGGTAAGTCAGCTAACGAGATTAGGGGAATTCTAAAGGAATTGTACGAGATCAGAAATTCAAAACGTCTTCTGTTCCTCAAGAATAAGATTCTGTCCATGAAGATGGAGGAAAATGAAACGGTTGCTTCATTTGTAGCAAGGATCAAGGATCAAGGATCTGAAAACAAAATTATCAGATATTGGCCATACAATGGACGATACAGATCTTGTGACCATTACAATGAATGGTGTCACTAATGATTATCAGATGTTCATCACTGGGATAAATGCCAGAGAAAAGATCCCGTATTTTGAAGAGCTGACAGGTATACTGATGCAGGAAGAAGAGAAGAGATCGAATCTGAAGCCCCAGAGTGCCGATCTTGCATTGATGGCGAAGAAGAACTTCTACAAAGGGAAAGGAGGTCCACAACAACAAAACGGAGCAAGTTCACATAAACGGCCAAATCTGACTCAAGGTATGCACCTGAATAAAAACTAATTTGAAACAAAATGTTTTTATTGCGGAAAATTGGGTCATATTGCCAGGGAATGTAGGAAAAAGAAATATCATGAAGAACAGTAGAAGCCAAAGAGACATGTAGGTCATCTCGCAAATGGTGGTCAAGTGCAGAACTTGAGATTGTTCATGGCAGATCGTGATGAGAATGTTGATGCAGACATTCGGTATGTAGATTCAAGAGCGTCAACACACATGACAGGGAATAAGCATTGGCTTGAGGATTTTAAAGAGATCAACGAACGCGCACAAATTTACCTAGGAGATGACAGAAGTCATCAAATCAAAGGATGTGGGAAAGTTTATGTTATTATACCTGATGGTAATATCAAACAAATTTATAATGTAATGTATGTGCCTGACATAACAAAGAACTTGATTTCTATATCAATGATTACAGATCAAGATTTTAAAGTTGAATTTTTAAAATCTAACTATTACATTAAGGATCTGCTAGATGGAATGAAGACAATTGCTACAGGAATCCGAACAGGAGGACTATAAAAGTTGGATGTGAGACCTGCACCAGTTCAAGCATTGACAACAACGAGCCTGACTACATAAGAGCTTTGGCATCAGAGATTCATCCACATCAAGTACAATGATTTTCTGTTACTACAGAGGAAAGAAATGGTAAGAGATCTTTGTATGCTAAAGCAAGTACATAGTTATTGTGATGCCTGTACTTTAGGAAAAATGCATAGAGAAGAATTCCTTGTTAGAGTAGAACAGAAACAGAGGGATATATTGGAGTTAGTGCACACAAACCTTTGTGGTCCCATGTAGACAAAATCATTAGGAGTTGCACTGTATTTTCTACTATTTATTGATGACTGTACGAAGTTTTCTTGGGTGTATTTCTTAAGTAAGAAGAGTCATACATTCGAATACTTTAAGTAGTTTAAAAATATGATTGAAAGACAAACATGGAAATAGATAAAAATTCTTTGTTTTGATCAAGGGGGAGAATACAGGAAAGATGAGCTGATCAGATATTGTAAATATCATGGAATTTTGCAGCAGTTCATAATACCCCATACCCCATAGCAGAATGGAGTAACAGAAAGAAAGAATAGAACTCTGGTGGAATGTGCTAGAAGTATGTTGAAAGGTAAGAATCTTTCAAATGGTTTTTGGGCTGAAGCAGTGAATACTGCGGTTTATCTAAAAAATAGGAGTCCTACAAGAAGTCTTGAGTTTAAAACTCCTTTTGAAGCTTTATATGGATACAAACCTGCAGTAAAACACTTAAGAATATTTGGATGTAAAGCATTTTC
This sequence comes from Pinus taeda, assembly GCA_000404065.3. Taxonomy (NCBI): domain Eukaryota; kingdom Viridiplantae; phylum Streptophyta; class Pinopsida; order Pinales; family Pinaceae; genus Pinus; species Pinus taeda. Next base: position 6,321 of record APFE030962273.1, on the reverse strand, counting down.
CCACATACCAAAGGAAGATAGAAAGAAATAAGACTCAAAAGCCATCAAATGTACTTTTATAGGGTATTGTTAGTCACATAAAGCATACTGATTATTTAATCCCTCTACTCACAAGATCTTTGTTAGTAGAGATGTTAAATTCCATGAGTAGGATAGTGAAGAAACTAATGAGCACTATGATGGATGGGACATCCCGTACTTTGAAGAAGAAGTTGCAGAGAACAATCAAGATCAACAACAAACAAAGGCAGAGGATGAACGATAGCAGTAATAAAAGTAGCAGCAACAACAACAACAACAACAACAAAAACAACAATAGGAATAAATAAGGTTTGAAACCACCACCCCACCACTCAGGAGATCAGGTAGGAAAGCTCAAATGCCTACAAGATATAGGGAAAATGCATTTATAAATGGTATGATGAATGTTGTTGAACCGTCTAGTTATAAAGAAGCAAATGAAAGTAATGAATGGAAAATAGCCATGGAATAGGAATATGATTCAATAATCAGAAACAAAACTTGGGAATTGGTAGAACTCCCTAGAGGAAAATAGACCATAGGTTGTAAATGGTTATATAAACAGAAAATTAATGCAGATGGAACTATAGAAAAACTAAAAGCTAAGTTGGTTGCAAAGGGGTACTCACAAAAAGAATGGATAGACTATGAGGAAACCTTCGCCCCTGTAGCTAAATTGAACACCATCAGAATGTTAATTGCTTTAGCTACTAAGAAACATTAGATGATGCACCAACTAGACGTAAAGTCTTCATTTTTGAATGGAGAATTAAAATAAGAGGTTTATCTAGAGCAACCAAAAGGGTTTGTCGAGAAAGGAAAAGAATATTTAGTCTGTAGATCGAAGAAAGCACTTTATGGACTGAAACAAGCTCCCAGGTCATGGTATGATAAAATAGATTCATTTTTTCCACAAGTTGGCTATAATAGAAGTGAGAATGATCCTAATCTTTACACCATGAAAGATGAACAAGGGTGCGTAGTGCTGATTTCATTATATGTAGATGATTTGATAATTATAGGTGATGCTATATATCGAATTGATGAAATCAAGCAACAAATGTCATAGATGTTTGAGATGAAGCATCTTGGTGAACTCAGATAGTATTTAGGTCTTGAGATCTAGAGAGATTCAGGTCAAACATTTATGTCTCAAGCAAAGTATGTCAAAGGCCTGTTAGAAAAGTTTAGAATGGCTTAGTGTAAGCCTGCACCGGTACCATTGCATCACAATATCAAATTGTAGTGTGAGGATGGCTCAAAAGCGGCAAATGCAACACTTTATAAACAGTTGGTTGGGAGTCTGATCTACCTAACTGCCACTAGATTTGATTTGGATTATACAATCAGTGTGTTAAGCCAATTTATGTCTAAGCCACTTGAAAGCCATTGGAATGCAGCAATGAGTGTTTTGAGATATCTACAAGGTAATGTAGATTATGGAATTATTCACACTGACTCTTCTGATGTTAGATTGTCAGGATTTGCAGATTTAGATTGGGCAGGAAATGTAGATGATCGCAGATCTATAACAGGTTATGCATTCAGTCTTGGATCCAGGGTGATCACTTGGAGCAGCAAGAAACAGAACACAGTCTCCTTGTCTTCAACAGAAGCAGAGTATCAAGCCTTGTTGCAACATCGTGCGAGGCGGCTTGGCTACGGAGACTTCTCCAAGATGTTGGGGAAGAACAAACAGTCACAACAATAATCAGATGTGACAATCAAAGTTCAATCAAGCTGGCCAACAATCTCGTGTTTCATAAAAACATTAAACATATTTATACTCAATTTCATTTTGTTAGGGAGAAAGTGCAATCTAAAGAAATTCATCTTGAATATTGTAATACATGTGATAATGTTGCAGATATTTTCACTAAGCCTCTTGGAAAATTTAAGTTTCAAATGTTTAGGGAGATGTTAGGCATATATGTGAACCCATTCTCCATTAAGGGGGAGTGCTGAAGATAATGGAGAATATCCTAGAATAGGTAGAGTTGGTTCATGTAGCCTCAGGATAGGAATTAGTTTCTATTTCTTAGGATGCTGTTCTAACTTCCCTAAAACCATGTATTCTATTTAATGTGTAATGTTGGTGAACAATGTAGAGCATTCTGCAGAGCCAGACTCTCCTGGTTCATACTCCCTTTCGTAGAGCTAACCAGTGGGTTTTATTTTTATTAATACAAACATTACCATTTTTATCAATTTGAAGTAGCTAGCACAGAAGAAGTGGCATTTGAAAAAAACACAACTCCCCATGCTTGCAATTTAGACAAATTGATCTCAATCACTCCTCTTATTATGAGAGCGAGTACTGTGGATGTTTCACAATATTATGTACAGAATATGCAGCAAAGTCTTTGGATTTACACATAAAGTAGTGGAAAAATTTAATCATGCCATTCACCTTTGGAATTATAGATAAAATTGTGGCAAACATGAGCAAGGGTGAGTCGAAAATTATGCCTCCACAATTGGGCTTTAATTCATTTTGTGGCTGCCTCCCTGATAATGTCAATAGTGGTGATGGCATTATTATGTTCGCCAATCCTTTAATAATGTTATTTTCATAGTAACAATTTAATTAGCGATTTTGTAACCTTTTGTACTCATGCAAATTTTGGCGAGATATATTTAATTTTGAGGGTTAGTTTAATTGATCTAATAATAATATTATTGTTTAATATTTATGAATGATTAAAAAATAGTTTTAAATTTAATTGGATCCATAAAATTTGTATTTAATTGTTTCTATGCTATATTATTTTTCTAAATACACAATGTTCACTATTTTATAAATACACCAGGTTTACTATTTTATGATAAAATAAACCATGTTTATTATTTTAAATAAAGTAAAATATAGAGTTAAATTCTTTATATATTTATATGGGAAAGAAATACCCATCTACAAATCATTGCTTTTGAAATTACTGGTTTAATTTTTCTATGTCACTGGTTTAATTTTTCTGTATAATATATATATGCTGATAAATGATTGATAAAAGAGAAATGACCATCTACAAATCATTGCTTTAGATCCAATGTGTCTTGGTCTATAGGTCACATTATTCGTCTGAGTACACAATGTTTACCGTTTTATTATGAAGTAAAACATATGCAAGGTTATTATCCTGTTATTTTTTCAATGTTGTTTATGTAAATGAAATGGTGGGATCTAACTAGTGACAATGCAAGGTTTTCTAGGCAATGTTGTAAAAGTTTAAAATGTTAATGTTAATACTGAGCCTATTACAATGTATTACATTTTTTTGATAATATATAGAAAATTAGTTAATATTAATTTATTTACTTAAAATGTTATCTATTTTGTAGATTTTTTAATTACGGTTGTGAGAAGCATATAATATAGTGTGTTTTTTTCACTTAATTTTTTTTTCTTTTATAAAATATCAATTTTTTTATTCTCTGAATAATTAATTAATTAATTTAAATTATTAAGTGTTTTGTAGATACTTTAACTATGATAATGAGAAGCAAACGTTATAGTGTTTTTCTTTCGTCTAACAATACTTATTTCCTTTTCTTTATATTTTCTATGAAATAACAATTCTCTACTATCATAAATGAACAATTTATTTGCCTAAAATATTAAGTGCTTTGTAGATATTTTAACTATGGTAATGAGAAACAAACACTATAGTGTTGTTCTTTCACTTAGCAATACTTATTTCCTTTTCTTTCTATTTTCTATAAAATACCAATTCTCTAATATCATAAAGGAACACTTTATTTGCCTGAAATATTAAGTGCTTTGTAGATATTTTAACTATGGTAATGGGAAGCAAAAAATATAGTGTTTTTCTTTCACCTAGCCATACTTATTTCAATTTCTTTGTCTTTTCTATGAAATACCAAGTGTGGGTTTCCCTTCGAGACATGGGTAAGTAGGGGTGATTTGAACCTCCAAATCTTTTGATAAATAACACTTCATTTTCACTGCTTACCAATTGAGTTGCTTGGTGGGGTCTTACTATAAAGGAATAATTATTTGTTTGGTGGGGTCTTATTATAAATGAATAATTATTTCTAAATAGGCTTATCCTTTGCATTTTCATTTTTCAATTTTATTTGTAGTTGTTTTTTTCCCTTTCCTATAATCATACATGACCTCAATGGGTATTTTTAAAGTCCTATTTGCTTTGGCACGGGGTATGAAAGTCAATAGGAATCCTTTAACAGCACATTTACACTTAGTTATTTTAATGTCACACAAGTACTAGATGATTAAGTAACATTGATTTTGGATTTGAAGAAAAAACATTTTGTAAGGAATGTAATTTAATTTTTGTGTATATATCTTGGTTTTTTTTGGAGAGACAACAAAACATAATCTTGAGATTGAATCATTAATAATTACATGTGTAGTATTGTGGAAAATGTAATGTGTAGCAATCTTTTAGACTTCAAGAAAATTTTGACATTCATTTTATAATTGAAACATATATCTACATAGAATATCACAATTCTTTTTTTAGTCATGATATACTCATGACAAAATTTATACAATACCAAACCATATATCTATAGATATTATTTTTGTTTTTTCTGAGGAAACAAAATAGGGTGGGACTGAAATAAGGCAGGTCGTTCCACTCACTATGAGCTTGGTTTTTTTGTACTCATCTAGACGTCGCAACACCCATACTTTTCCTAGTAACATGCTAAACTAATTCTAAGGCCATTTCTGTGTCATTTATGGTTTGTTGAACGCCGTTCAATCTTCGACTGGATAAGCTACAGAAGCAACTGTTGCGTATGGATTTCCCTCTACTCCTCCCTTTGCCTTAGGTACTGATGCTGCTAATACTATTAGTGGTGCTACTGGTACTTCCAAAGGATCTGGAACTCTCACGCTTCCCACCAAAAACCAAAGTGACATAAAAAGAAATTACCTCACATACTTTCCCCCCTCTAGAGTATATAGTAAAGAGAGGAACAAAAAAAAATATTTTAAACATTAATATTATATAAAATATATATATAAAATTATATTATAATATAGTATAAATTATATATGGCCCAAATTTTTATATTAATTTAAGCATTTAATATTTAAAAATTTGCTACAAGAGGGAACTTATGTTTTCCAGTAACACTTGTTTAAATAAAGCTTAATAACAAAAATACTATTTTAAAAAGTAAAACATGTATATTTATTCTGGATTAATTTGCTAAATTTTACCTTGGTTGTGATAATAAAATATATATCTATATTATAATTATTATAATATTTTTATACATTCTTAAGTATGATATAAATTTGTAAGTGTTAGAGAAACATATATATAAACAAAACTAAAAAATTAAATGTTATTTGGAATAATATTTAACTTTATTCATAATATAAATATGAGAAAAATTTGTAATATTTTGACCTCCTAGAATTTATCATGCAAAAATTTTGTAACTGGGGTGATCTATAAACCTTTGGTCAAGCCTAATTCCTTCATTGAGGGTTTAACAACTATTTATTGAATTTATTTTGGTGGTTTTCAAACCCTTGATTGAGGGTTTAATTTCCCATAGATCGAGTGTCCATGTTGACCATACCCTTGGTTGAGAGTCTTGTTTACTCTTGTGAAGGGTTTGTGCAACACAATGCTTCCTTGTGTAAATGTGGGATTGAAATTCATAGGTTTCTGTGTTTGGGTCCATTTTAGTAGAGATTTAGCATAGCCATGAATTGTACTTTATTTGTGTTAACTTGCATTCCTCAGATGTTTGTAATATGGATATGTTAAACCATTGGAATCAAAGGTTGTTAGATGCAACTACAATGTTTCCTAAGAGCCAAATGTGCAAATATCAAGACTTGATATAATGTTTCTACTTGTTTCATAAGAATTTAGACGAAGATAATATTGAGGTCAATGTTAATGTAAGTGTGTAAGGAATGTAATATCCAAGCTACAATCTCTAGTAATATAAAGTGTTCATGATTACAATAACATGCATGCATGCTTAATGTTGTTGGAACTATGGAGGCTCATTAATTCAGGCCCCATTCGCTCACAATCATATAGAAAATAATGCTTTATGATGTTGAAAATTTGGGAGGTCCAAGTACAAAGGCCTTGATTATGAGTAATTACTATTCACAACAAATAAAGAATAAAACACCCTCTTAAAGAGATCCTTGTAGCATAGAAAAATTAGTGAATGGGTGCACTATTAAGACACTCCTTGTGTGGTTGTCATCAGTTTGAATTCTTATGGGTGTCCCACTTACTTAACCCTCAACTAGAGGTTATAGTGATAGTGGTCATAATCATA
>APFE030962272.1:0-33971 GCA_000404065.3 Pinus taeda | reverse complement strand
CTATCGCTACTGTAGTACAACGAAACCCCAGAATCGCAGTCAATCAAGATCACGACAATTACACTAATGTAGTACAACGAAACCCCACAATCGCAGTTAATCAAGATCACGACAATGACTCGACCACAGTCCAATCAAGAATGACAACAGTATAAATCTCTTTTGCAAAGTGAGTGAGAGAATCCTAAGATTGAGTAATGGCCAAGTAAAAGCTGCATGAAAATAATATATGTTGCTTCCACCTCGTCGGTTGGAAGGATATATTTTTGTAAGCCGACGCCACCATATACCATGTGTGGTATTGTGCGCTGAGGGGCACCACCAGTCGTGTCGCTTCAATCTGGTATTTGGCCTGGTTCTATGTTTTGGGGGGTGTTTTGCTGGTTTGATATTATTGGGTTTCAAGTTGGTTTAGTGCAATGTTTTGTTGTGATGTTATTGGGTTTCAAATTGGCTTAGTGTTTTATTGGTTATTAAATTTAGAAATAATTTATTATTATAAATTAAATTATTATTATTATTTGGGATGTGATTTTAAAATTAAATTATTATTTTTATGTATGATGAATTGGTTTGGGAATAGATATGCACTTTTTTACAAATGTTTTTTGGTGTTAAAATAAGACTTTAAATTGTCAATAATTTTTAGTTAGAGTGATTGAGATGGTGGTTTGTCATGTTGTCCATCGGGTTTAAGGTTCTAGTGACATGACCACTCATAGGAGGGTGAAAGGATAGATGTCCAATTAGAGTCTCCAATCTTGGCCCCAATATTGGGTGGTATCCGCACCTTTCAAGCCTTAACTTGAATTTTGTTTAGAATTATCTAGAAATATGGATAACCAAATTATGATAAAAAAAAAATTACATTAAGAGGAGGTTGATCTCCCAATTAACTCACAAGTAATGAGTAATAATTTCTTATAGTATCAAATAATGTATGTAGAGTTTTAGGTGTATGTCCCTTTTACAAACATTAAAGAGATTGTAAATTAAAATACAATAGTTATAACAATCTTATGAAGAAAATTGTGTCGACTACCATTGATCCACAGGGATCTTGTTAGTGGAGCATGAGCGCAGTCTTGAGTAGTTCAAAGTTGAAGTGGTCTTCAAATGATCATGATCAATGAGGTCTTTAGCTTTATCAACATCGCGAGTGATCGTCGTCAACATTCAATGTCTAGTATATTCAGCTTCGCCACTCATGTCAATGGTTGGTATGGTTTTCACACTCTTCGAAGGATATGGTTTTTTACCTCGTTGTGGACATGTGTTTGTCATCAATTCCACTGGGGTTTGGTTGTCGACATGTCTTTGTCATCATGTGATGTTGACAAATGTTGCTTTTTGACGAAGAGGTGTGCATGGGTTTTATTATGAAAATCAAAGTGATGTAATACATAAACCTAAGTCCTAAATCCTAATACACCTAAACCCTAACCTATACCTAATCCATGCAATAAAATGTATTAATCCTAAGTTTGAAAACCCATTCGGGTCATGTAATAAGCATTACAACACATAAACCATTGCAAAACCACATAAAGCATTACAATGCATTAAAAATGGCTCCAACCATTGGCCTAACCACGTGAGCAGCTCACCGTGACATCGGGCCATTTCAGTGGACTCGGATTAACCGTCAGCGTTAACCGTTTCAGAGCCTCACCACATGGGGTTTTATAACTAATCGTTGTCATGTGAGCAGTGCACAATTAATGGTTGCAGATGCGGAAGTTCACACCACAATGGATCAATGGTAACCATAGCATGTGAACAGACTTTATCTGCATAATCAAACTAACTGTAGCTCCTAAGAGCGTGGGCAGAGGAACTGTCGGCAGAGGTTGTCAAATGCTGCAGAAAGATTGTGCCAGTAGTAGGAACCATCAGAGATCATCCGCTGGATGAAAACCTGCAGTTAGAACGTGATTGTTCACATGGTGTCCATCACCTTTTTCCACCCGATTAGCAAACCACCACCAGTTTTGTGCTTATCCAAAGTGTTGTTTTGGTTTTTTATTGTTAATATTCGTTTAAGGTAACGCCACCACCTTCTGACTATGCCTCAGGTGTCCCTAGTGGTTAGACTGAGTTGATTCATGCCTAAACTTAGCAATGGAGAGCTCAAATGAACCCAAAAAAAAAACTATAAATTTACCTTTTCCTCATGAAGAAGGGCATTAGAGAGGTTTTGGAGCTTAGTGTGGAGATTCTAGAGGTTACACGCAATTTTGTTTTCAGTGTAATAGGAGCATCCATAGTCGAAATTGGGAACTGTCATAGGCGTTGGAAAGCTAATTTAGAGAGATTTCTTGTGAAGGTGACCAGAAGTGCCTGCATGTAAAATCAATCTGCTTAATCGACCTCCTCACATTCAATCCTAATAAAGCGAACACCCATCTTGAAAGTGGACCCAGAGATATAGTCCATCACAGAAGAACTCTATAATCAATATTGTTGTTTGGTATCATTGTGTTTTTGTTGCTTATTACTTTTTTTTACATGTTTCTTATGTTTTAATTATGTTCTCAATTCATCCCTTTTTAATCGATTCTCATGGTTAAAGCACTTTAATTTAACATTCATTTCAGACCATATAATTTGGTATGAGAGTAGGTTATGTTTGTATAATTTTTCGAGTGAATGCTAACGAGCTCTAGGTCACAACATGGAGAAGGAACCCTCAAGGAGATTGATCCAAAGATTGGAAAGCGAAAAGTCGCTCATAAATCAACCATAACATAATCTAATGAAAGTGAAACTCCTAAAACTAAGATGAGTGACGAAGAGTTTCAGAAATCATTCTTGAGTATGCAACATATGTTGGGAGAAATTTACAAAGATAAGAAGGTGAGAGATGCAACTTCTTCTTCAAATACATCGAAGAAGGGAAAAGGTAAAGGCAAGGCTCATAAACCTCCATCATCTCCATAATCATCATAATCTTCTCCTTCTTCTTCTTCTTCTTCTTCGGGTTCAGAATCTAAAACAGAAAAGAAACCTAAGAAAGAATCTCTTTTGAAAATTGATGTAAAATTTTAGTCACCTATTTATGATGGCGAAATGAATCGTGAAAAGTTAGATAAATGGATTAAGGAGTTAGAAGCGCATTGTCGTATTCAGAAAATTTGACGATAAAACGAAAATTCAGTTACTTACACTTAGAATGGGGGGAACAACTTTAATCTCGTGGGGAAGTAAAACTCAAATAGATTTAAAGCGGAAAGATAAAGTCATCTCTTCATGGTCCAAGTTTTTAAAAGCTCTTAGGAAACAATTCAATCCTTTAGGATACATGTAGCAAGATGTTATTGATTGCTAGCACTTGAGGTAAGGTAAAGGGAAAATTGTTGAGGAGTTTACTCATGAGTTTAGAAAGAAATCATTGGTGCTTATTATTTCATTGGATACATGTGAAACTTTATTAAAATACATCGGCATTTTACATTCATATTTGCATCATAGATTATTGATGTTTAATCCTGATGATTTTGATGAAGCATGAGTTCAAGCCATACATATTGGATCAGGTGGAAAACCATTCAAGTTTTCACCACAATCATCCAAAGAGTTGGAAATCAATGATTAAAATGACAGTAAGGGGAAGAACAATTCGAAGAGAAAGAAATCAGCGACAGCTTAGAAGGAAAGATCTACTTGTACCCATTGCAAGAGAATCAGTCATGATGAATCTAGATGTTGGAAACTTCATCCCAAACTTGAGCCAAAGAAGTTCCTTAAGGAGAAGGCTGAAAAGAAAGCAAATGCAACAATCCAACAAGATCTAGGCTACAATTCAGGTGATGAAAGGATGATAACTGCCATAGTTTCAACAGCTAAAACTTTTGGCACTAGTTCAATTTCTAATACTACTACATCTTCATGAAACACAAATCCTTCAAATGAGGATAAAAGAGTTGAACTATTTCACATAAGGGTAACTTCTAAGCACACAAAAATAAATACAATGCTTGACAGTGGATCACACGCAAATTTAATATCTGAATATTTAGTTAAGAACTTGGGTTTGGAGACACTAAATCATCTAATACCTTACCCATTAGGTTGGTTGAATAAATCAAATTAGATAAATGTCACAAAGCAGTGTTGGTTAAGATTTTCCATTACAGCTAATTACATTGATGAAGTGGAATTAGATGTGGTTCGAGTAGACATATGTGGAGTGGTCTTAGGAAGTCCTTATCTTTATGATTGTAATGTAGTGTTTTATAGGAGAAATCATAAATATCACCTTAAGAAAGATGGAGTTGAATTTCTTGTCACGGAACATAAAAGTAAAACTCACTTGAATTTAGTTGTTTCTAATCAAATGAAGCGATTAATAAGTTGAAATAAGAGATTTGTACTCACGTGTGTAAAAGAAAAATATAAGGATCTAAAGGATACTTGTTGAAGTTGTGAGTATCAGTTTAAATATACTTTGGTCAAGAAGGTAGAAACGTTTCCAGTTCTATTTAAGGAACCCAAACATCTTACTCATAAGTAGGGAATAAAACATGAGTTAAAGTTGATGTCTAAATCTCCTCTTCCTAATGTCAGAATGTATCATTTCAGTCCAAGTTTGGGAGTTATAAGTTACAGGGATACAGGTCAATATTGAGGAAATTTAATGTTATGTTTCTCTTGTATTGTATCACAATTTCATGTTTCAAACAATTTTGAAGCCTCTTTTCAAGTGGAGAGGAAGCCTATTTGTTTTCATGTCAAAACATTTTCTAAAGCAATGTCAAAGTATCTCGTACATGTAAGCGAAACTTATGCATTAAGGGAAAGCGTTAATCAATGGAGACATCATTTGATGGATAAGGAAACAATGAATTAATCAAATCAATAGCCACTTCAATACTTTCAAAATCAAACTAGGTTGCAGCAGTTTTCACATTATAGTTTGATGGGTTTATTGCGGCAAGTTCACTTAGTAATGAAGAATGAGGAAAGTATATCAAGTCAATTAGCTAGTATGATGTCAAGAATATCTTTGAATGTTTCTGTTACTCCACAAAATAGATTGTTAGTGCATGTCAAAAGTATTAAACAATATCTAGTAGAGATTGTTTTCAAAGATGTTTATGAATCACTAATTCATGGTACTTCATGGAAAGAAGTCAATTTCCATGTTCATAAGAGGTTTTTTAACCATCTTCGCAAGTTGTGCATACTATAGATGGACGAAATAGTTCACAAATTCAAAATGCACCATGATCAGCATCACGAGGGTCATCACTTTCAGGTTGTTGATCGAATGTGTTGGTACATCAACAAGGAAAGGTGGAGAATGAGGGAGCTCTACACTTAGAGTCCACCTACTCTGCTATCGATCTAGCTATACACTAGTGCTGCTCAAAATTCTAATATAAACTTGTGGGTGTGTGCCCTCAATCCCCAGATCGAGTGAATAACTACTACCATTGTCGAATGAATCCATGATGTGATGGGGAATTCCACCTTGATCCCAAAAATAGTTTGGCCCTCGAGCCCCTCTAGCAAGTCATGGCCCCGACTGAAATATGGCCATCAATACATCCTAACACCTAGCTTGCTCCATCGGGTACCAGCTCAACCCCTCTCGCCATCCAACCCCATGAGAGGGATCAAATGTAAGAGCACCAATATACGTAATAACTCCACCCTGTGACTCTTGAGTGCTACGCCCTATGCAACTCATATTGCCTCATCTCACTATCGTGGTCAACATATAAAATTTGTCTAGGTAACTCAACCACTCTCCCTCCAACATGTAGAGGTCACCTAACAATACTGTAGGCCCACTCTATGTAATCCTCAAGAGAGCTATTGACTGTAAGTACTATAACTTTGGTAGTTGCCTGCCATCTGCCTCCATCATGGACTCAACAAGAGTCCTAAGCTGCCCCACCATACGTAGCTCCTCAAGCATAACATCCTCATCTAGCTCATGCTCCTCAAGGTGCTTTCCTTGCTGCTGTAGGAAGCGGTCATCTAGGAACTTTGTCACAGCGCTCGGTACCTCTATGCCTATTGGCACCTTGCCAATGGAAGGTCCTATGGGTTTGTGCCCAATTGTCACCACCCACATGTCAATCGAGGCCACTAAAGGAAACTCCCGCAAGGGCGGCTCCTATGTGAGACTAGGTGTATCTACGTGCTCCTCATGACCTTTTGTACCCCCAACATCATGCTCGACCTCCTCCTCCTCAAGCTTCTAATATCTAAAGCCATGTCTCCACCAACAAAAGCACATCCTAGTCTCACCCTCTAACTGTCACTGGCCTATCTACTCCTTTTGAGGATATCCAGTGCCCTCATTTTATCGTCTCTCCCCATATGGTGTAGATATTTGTACTCTCATGGCTTGTGCACCTCCCTCAACTCAGCCAACCTCTCATCATTCCAGCGAATTTCACCCCAAAATTCTTGCATACTGAATCTCCTCTGAGCCATGGGTGGTGTACAGTGTAACCTGTCACTATGCATACAAGCCAAAATCACCTATGATCTAGTTAGCTACCCCACAACTAACCAAGATCATGGCTCTGATACCATTGTAGTATTTCAAATTGAAATTTACAGCTAATAAAAGACACGTGAACTAGGATATAAAAAATAAAATCATGAATAGGCATGCACCATCAAAAATATCAAGAAGCTAGGCAAATAAGTTGAGACATTTTATTAAATTATGAGCTCTAAGGAGTACATATAGGAAGGAACAAGTTAACTTCGGCTTGAATAAGAAATTTGGAGCAAACCCAACTGAAGGAGATGACCGCAAGAGCTAGGAAACTTTGCCGCAAAATCCTTCTGCACAAACCTAGAAATTGGCAACTACTCTTGCACTAGAAATGCTGAAAATGACCCTTTGTGATGCCCAAAATCACCTGAAAATGTAGTTGTAGCTTCTCCCAAAAATACTCATCTAAACCCAGAAAGGGATCTGCCCCAAACCAACCACCCGTAAACCCACAAAATGATGCAATTACCCTTTGAATAATAAAATGTACTATTCAACAAAATGATATTTCTGGCCTAAATACTACTCAGAAAATTCTGTAAACTTAACCCTAGACTCCTTTCAACAAACCCACAAAAAAATAGGAAGGGATTTGGGTAATTCTGACCTTCCAAAATTTCCCTATTTTGGCACTAGGCCCTCATGAACAAAGTCTGCGTCCCCGAGTGATGAAATCTTCTCGAACCCTCCTTATGCCTACTCACTCTACTAAGGAAGTGTTTTAGGAAATTTGATGTGTAGTAGGAGAGGTGTCCTACCACAAATTTCAACACTTAAGAGCTGAGCCCGACACCACACAAATTTTTCCAATGTCCCCTCTACGTAGGCCATGGAAAGAGAAATCCATCCGTCTCAAAGGCAATAATATCTAACCCCGAAATTCTCCACAAAAATTAGTCTTCCCATGGAGCAACTTCTCTAAATTTATCCCAACAAAGACCACTCAAAAATATCTGAAATAAGTGGCACTAGATTGATCAGATATTGATCCAGGACTTTAATGATAGCTCAAAATTCAAAGTGTTGAAAAGAGTGTCAAACCTGAGCGACTCGATAGATCCCGCTTCTTGATTCTGGCGCCGCGAACGTTTTGCAAAATTGAGACCATATGAAGAAGTTATTGCCATTTGAAAAGTTTAATAAACTGCAATTTCCAAGGATAATTGATTTTTGGGAAATAATAAAAAAGAATATTCCAAGGAATAGTCTTTGGAATATTCCCCAAAATATTTCTTTTGGGTGACCAATCAAGAGTTGACATGTGGCAAACCTGGAGGCCACCACGTGGCCGTGGAATGGTCATGTAAAGCTATGTTTGGGGTCCTAGGGGATCGAACCCGTGACCTCTGGTAAGACTTCAACGCATGCTACCGACTCCACTATGGTGGATCTTAACAAACTACAGTCAAATGTTCTATTTAAGGTTTAATGGATTGCGATTTGGGGGTTAGGACCGCCAGCGGTCTTACCAACCAACGGTCCCCAAAAGCGATCACATGTGCGCCGAGTGAAATTAACCGCATGTTGTTTGCATGTTGACTACCAACCCAACGTTATCCCTAACCGCTAGGTTTAGTACCTATCACATGCATGCCAAACACTGATAGTTATGGTCAGCCTTGGTGGTCAAGCTTGGCGGAGCGGTAAAAAGGGGTAGTTATCCCAAATTAGTTACAGTTAATTGCAGTTAGCCAAATGTAGTGGATGATCACTAGGAGTTACTCATTAAATGCACTCCATAAGTGATTTTCGAACTAACAGAGTGAACCAAGAGGCTAGATAGGCTAATTTAGGCCTTCTGAAGCCAATGGAGTAGTCCACAGAAGCTAAAAAAGCCATCTTCAAGGATATTTTCATCCAAGGAGATTATGGAGCTCATGGCCACCGAGGGTTGGAGGAAGTTGTGGGAGCTACCAATATCCGTTCTGAGTGAACCAACCATCATTCCTAATTATAATGACCCTTCTCAATCCATTGCAAGGGTTTATAGAAGCATGTGAAGGCTTCTAAAGGCCGAGATGTGACATAGAAGTTTGAGGCAACCTAGTGCCATCCGTGGAGGAAGGCTTATATCGGGGATGCAGTGTTCATTTTGAGAAAATTAACAGTCTATTGTTGATGTCTCATATGTACTGGACACAGTAGAATAGGTTTTAGAGACGGTTGAATAATTTTGAAGAAGTTTGTGCCATCAAGAAGCTCATGGAATCTAAGTGCACCAATTGAAGGAATCAAGTCTAAGGGACCTTAGATCTCTTTGCATAATAATGATAGCCATGAGAGTGATATAGATGGTTTTCTAATCCCATTGGTTCATTCAATAACCATTGGAGTCGAGTGTGTAATTTGTAAAAGAATTGAAGCCATAATCCCAAAGAGCCAAGTCAAATTGACAGAAGCTCAAGGAGACGTAGCCCATGAGATTCGAGTCAAATCCTAGATTACATTTGTTGTTATGTCTTGATGCTTATTTGCTTAATTATATGGCTATTATGTGTGTCTAATATCAATAAAAACAAATCAACTTAAATCACTTAAACAATTAAAAACAAACGAAGACATACACATGTTTCAAGTACTTAATTCTGTAATTGTCAACATAAGCTAGATCATATATTTATAAGCTTTGGAGTGAGAGGTTTTTGTAAGCATAACAAGTTGTTAAACCCTCATTTTAGATAAGGTGGTATCAGAGCAGGATGTTTGATTGACAGAGAAATCTCTCTTCTTGTTTGACTTGATAGGTGTTCAAATAGTCAAATTCTACTTGTTTGATTGTTTGTAAACTGACTATTGTTTGAGTTTTCAAAGGTGAAGGGAAAGCTATTGATATGATAAGTATAGGAGAGGACAAGAAGGAAGAAGGGCAGAAGGAATTCTCCTTACCCCAAGGACCTCAAGACAATCCTTAAAGCTTAAGAGGGTTTGTTTGCAAAATGCTACTTGAATAAGAATTTGATTCTAGTGCCATTTAGTTTACAAATTTGTCAGAAGTTCATTGAAAGCTTTGTGAATTTTGTTGAAGTGCTTTTGTTAATTTTGATAATGACAACTTCTACAAGTGAGTTTTCCAAATCCTCTTCTTTCACAAAATTCTTTAATGAATACTTTAAGCGAGATTTGTTCATCATGATGGATATAGGGAGAGAAATGAGTACTGAACTTCGAGAGAAGTTGAATTCCATGGAGGAAGAGAAGCAGTTGATTTCTGACGAATTCCAGGAAATGGAGACAAATTCATATTGCGAATATGGATCTAGAAAAGATGCATGAGTTGGAGACACAACTCCTTACCACCAAAGAAGCCTTAGTCAAGTATCAGCTTGAAGAAGAGGTAAACAATTCATGTTTGCCTTCAATTTCCTCTAAGAATGTTTATGTTGGTGGTTTTGAAAAACATACAAGAGGCAAAGTGTCCAAGTTAATGTCCAAAATAGGCTATGAAGGAAAAGGATTGGGAAAACATGCACATGGTATTGTTGAGCCAATAATGGTTGAGGAAAGACCTAAGTATTTGGGTCTTGGCTATGGACAATCTTATGGAAAAAGTTTCAAAGCAGTCATGAAGGCAATTGAAACAGTTCCTAGAAGGAGTTTCATTTCAGGTTCTCTACCTCAAGTTTGTAAAGATTGTATTCTTGGATAATGCAATTGTTTGAAACATCATTTGCAGGAAGAAGATGTACATGAACATACACTTGAACCAAAAAATTTTGAAATCTCTAAAAGCATTGAAGGGATTGATGGTTTTCCAAAGGGAGCTACTTCTTCATTTGATTCCCCTCCTCATGAAGGTAATGAAGGTGAGAGAGAAAGGTATAAATCTGATTTCAATCAAACTTCTTTTGATTATGTTAAGCATGATAAATTTCCACATAAACATTGGAAAAGAATTGCATGTTACTTTTGTGGTTTGGTTAACCATAGTGTTTCTAGATGTTGGAAGAAAATGGCCACATACAGGAAACTTTTTGAAGGAAAGAAGGCAAGAAGATAAAGGTCTATTGGACAAGGAAAATTATGATGTCAAGAAGATGAACATGTGTTGTACTTATTGCCATAAGCAAGGACATATTGCTGAAAGGTGTTGGACTCTGAATCCAACAATGCTTCCATGAAATTTGAAGAAAGTGGAGAAAGAGTATGGTAAGAATGGAAAGGAAGTTTCCATAATCGATGTGATTAAGGATGATCCACGTGTTGATGTCGATGTGCACTTAAAGGAAGCACCTTTGCTGTGGATTGGCAATAAATGGTTAGAGTTCTTATCCAATTAAAGTTACATGTTTTGTTTTGATGTGAAAAGAAATGTGTCACATCTATTTGCATTTCTTTGATAATGGAATGCAAGTTGCAGGATGGAAAAGTTGAGTATGTAGACTTACTTTATTGCAGAAAATTATATTCATTTCAGCTTTGAAAGTACATATACATGTGATCGATTATCTTGTACTTATGATTGTGCTTAAGAGAAAGTTGAATAATCAAATACATGCATAAGGACAAAATGTATGAACACATGGATGTTAATGATTTCCTTGTATTTGAATATGTATCTAATTGACTTGATTGAAAGCTATCGACCATCATATTGTTTTGTTTAAGCATGCATGTAATGTCAAGTCAACCGAAGAGTTGATTTAGTCTCCAAGATTGTAAAAGGGAGATAATCATGAAGTGTTTTATCTTTGTAAAAGAATCATTATAATTGTTTTTGTACATGCTTGACTTGAAGGGTCAAATGTTTGAAAATGCATTGTTTTTGTCACCTTGGGATTTAGTTGATAATTTGTATACAAGATATAAAGACATGATGATGATTCACATGATGTGAAATTTGTTTCTTTTGATGGAGCAAGAATTTATGTCATCAAGTTTTTTTCTTGTACTTTGACATCGTCTCATGAAGAATATTTGGAGCAGCAAAGGTCACCATGGAAGTGGTTTGGAAGCGATGTTCAACTACCTTATGTAAATTCTGAATGAGTTCAAGCAAGACAATTCTTAACACGAGGACAAGCGTGTCCATTAAGGGAAGTGTCAACTACCTTCGAGATTTGATTCAAAGGCACTCGGCATGTAGGAAAGTGTATGAAGGCTCAAAGAAGAGGGTATTGTGCTCTCATCTACTGTTCAGAACAGTGTACCATTGTTTTGAGGTCCAAAAGATTCCCAATGGGGAGGAGTGATCAGATATTGATCCATCACTTTAATGATAACTCAAAATTCAAAGTGTTCGAAAGAGGGTCGAACCTCAATGATCGGATAGATCTCATATTCCTCATTCTTACACCATGAATAGTTCGAAAAATTGACATCGTCTGAAGAAGTTATTTCCATTTGAAAAGTTCAATAAACTACAATTTCCAAGAATAATTGATTTTTGGGAAATAATAAAAAAAAAAAATATTCCAAGGAATACTCCTTGGATATTCCCCAAAAAATTCATTTTTGGTGACCAATGAGGAGCTCACACATGGCAAGCCCAGAGGCTGCCACATGGCCCTAGAATGGTCATGTAAATTTATGTTTAGGGTCCTGGGGGGGTCGAATCCGTGACCACCGACAAGACCTCAACACGCGCTACCAACTCCTCTACAGTGGTTCTTAACAAACTACAATCAAATGTTCTATTTAAGGTTTAATAGATTGCAGTTTGGGGGTGAGGACCACCATCAGTGGCCAAAAGCAGTCACATGTCCACCGATTGAAATTAACCACACACAATTTGCTTTTTGACTACCAACAAATCAACCCAGCATTATCCCTAACTACCAAGTGTAGTACCAATCACATGTGTGCCAAACGCCAATAGTTAAGGTCAACCCCGATGTTTAAGCATGGAGCAGTGCTAGAAAAGGGCAGTTATGCCAAATTAGTTACAATTAAATGCAGTTAGCCAGATTTAGTGGAGGATCACTAAGAGTTACTCATTAAATGCACTAGAGAAGTGATTTTTGACCTAAGAGAGTGAACCAAGAGGATAGCTAGGCTATTGAGGCCTTATGAAGCCAATGGAATAGTCAGCTATCCATTCTCAGCGAACCAACAGTCATTCCTAACTATAATGAGACTTCTAAATGCATTGCAAGGGTTTACATAAGCATCTAAACACTTCTGAAGGTTGATATTCTATAGGGAAGTTTGAGGTAATCGAGTGCCATCCGTGGAGGAAGGCTTAGATCAGGGATGCAGTGTTCATTTTGAACAAATGAACAGTCTATTGTTGATGCTTGATATGTGTTCAAGATAGTAGAATAGGTTTGAGAGATAGTTGAAGAATTCTGAAGGAGTTTATACCATCAAGGAGCTCAGGGAAGCTTAGTGCACCCATTGAAGGAATCATGTCTAAGGGATCTTAGATGTGTTTGCAGAATGATGATAGCCATGACACTGATATAGATGGTTTTCTAAGCCCATTGGTTTAGTCAATAAATAATGTTGAACTTGTAAAAGAATTGAAGCCATAATCCCAAAGAGCCAAGTCAAATTGACAAAAGCTCAACGAGAGGTAGCCCACGATATTCTAGTGAACTCCTACATTAAATTTGTTGTTATGCGTTGATGCTTATTTTCTGAATTATATGGATATTATGTGTGTCTAATATCAGCCTAAACAAACCAATTTAAAACACTTAAGTAGTTAAAAACAAACAAAGACATACACATGTTTTAAGTAGTTAATTCCGCAATTGTCAACATAAGCTAGATCATATATTTATAAGTTTGGAGTGAGAGGTTTTCTAAGCATAACAAGGTTATAATACATCCTCCTTGGAGCACTAATTAGGTAAGGGTAATGCCTCAAAGGTCCTCCCAAAATTCCACAAGCCTCCCTTCAAATGTAGCAACAAATTTACCTCCCTAGGGTGGCACTCACTTGAAGTCCACCTAAAGAAGGGAGAGTTCTCCCCTTGGAGAACTCTATGCTAAACAACACTTGTGAGATGAACAACTTGAGAAACAATGTCTAAATGTCAAATTATCAAAAGGTGGCAATTTTTATGGGGAGCCTTCTATTTATAATTGCTGCCTTACTTTTCCTTGTGGGTCGCCCAAATATTTTGACCACCCTTTAGAAAATTGAATTTTCTCCCAATAGGTGTGTGTATAATGGTTTGGATTCTTATGAGAAACTTTGCATATTTGTGTATAATGGTTTGGATTCTTATGGATGCATATGAATATTTATGTACTTTTTGGTCAACTAGTTTTTTGGTCCCATATTTTTCTAGTTCCACCAATTTTGGGTTAATTGATTTGGTGAATGCTCCAATTTTTTTAAGATTGGGATTATTGCCATGCAAATGCATTATCAAAATATTATAACCTAATAAAGAATGATAACAATGATTATTATCAACTAAACCCAAATGTTCTATTCAATCTTAAGAAGGTTAGAAATTAATCATAATTCTTTAGTATTTTATTTCCATGCTTGAAAAGCATTTAGAGAAACATTCCAAGATCAACATAGTTTAGTTTAGAGAAACATTCCAAGATCAACATGGTTTAGTCAAGAGGGTTAGTAGTGTGACAAATATATTGAAAATTAGATCTAATCCCAGTATAAGTTAGACAATTAAAGAGAAAGTGTTTTTCATCTTCAACCTTTTTAATATCACAAAAGTAACAAAATCATGCAATTTCACTATAAATTAGAAGAAATGAAATATTTTATCACTCATTTATTTTCTTTTCCATGAAAACAACAGAGAAGCACACATTTAAAAATACTATATAATAACTAACATTCATGTGAATCTCCGTATATTTGTGCCCTCCATGAGCTTTGAAGACCATTTCGATAGAACTGACCTCAATTTTGGTATTGAAATATGGTTCAATAGCGAAAGTATTTTCACCAAATTCCTGATAATCTTTCCATAGTTACATCGCTGAGGCTACATTACGTAAGCATCAGTTTGTCAAATAAGATCAAAGCCAAATTTGAATTACTATGTGTGAGATTATGCACCAGAAATAAATTCCTGTACAGCAGTGCCCTGCATGAGCATTGGAGATCAAATCAATATCATTTTATCGAGTTTTATTGTCCAATAGGGTGAACATTTTGATGAAATCCCTAATAATATTTTGGTTTGCATAAAATACATTTTTACAAGATGCAAAAAACATAAGAAATTAGGACTGAGAAATCAGCCTTTTCAACTTGTCAGCGTGCTCATCGGTAGTAATATGCAATGCAATACGGAGTCTGGTCAAGAAATCATGACGTTCCCAGGATAAGTGACACTGACACTGAACATAAAAGGCCTCTAACACAGAATGATAGGCCAGAAACTCTTCATCATGTGTTTCTAGTCTTTCCTCTGCCACCATGTTCAACGGATTATTCCTCTGAGCTTTGTTGTCAAGCTCAGTTCTAGGAGAACCAAGTATTGCACTCCCTGTACATCTTTCCACAGGAGTCTCGGTGTATTTTAAGATCTCATCCATAGATTTGGTTGACTCCGTAACTTTAAATCTTTTGACATCATTACCTGGTGTAGCTTTAATGCCTCTATCATTTCCATCCTTTCTATCATCATAAACATACAGTCGTTTAACACCTATCGAGTGAGGAGAAAGTGAATTTCCTTTCTGATTTTGTTCCACGTCATTTCTCTTCTTGTGCCTTCCTTCAAACTTCTTTTGAGATTGTGCATTAGTTTGCATATCCCAGGGAGATGATGCCTTCGAAGTTGTCTCACTATTTGCAGGCATGGGATATTTTCCTTCATATATGATATTGTTTGTTTGCTAAAAAAAAAGGAAAAGAATAGATCAGCCATTTGATTAATCAATGACTTACAGAATCTCTAAGTTCAATAAACAAATTAAATAACTCAAGAAGGCAAATTATCAATGAAATTTTCCACAGAATTTTGTAATACTTTCGTGGGAATGCAATGAGAAATGAGTATACAAAAATTTGCAATATAATAGGTATACGCAATCCTACTTGTTTAAAATGTTCCTAGTTCATCCCTATAGAGGATTTGGAAGAAAAACCTAATCTACAGGGACAATGCACAAGTAGATTTATACAAAGAAATTATAATTTAAGAAACTACAGTCAATCCTACTTGGACATGTTGGGATCAATGCCTATGTCAAGTATACAACAATCTACAATGTTGTAAGTAAAAACAACCCTATTTATTAGTTAGCTACCCATCTGTGTAGATGGATTAAAATAGAGCATAATGGACCAAGCATATTTGTCATCTTGTAGAGTCCCAGCTCAACTGGAAATAGAAAACACTGATAATTTAGAGCAGCACAACCAACCTTAATTGGCAATGTTGGAAGCAATGCATATGTTAAATATATAATGATTGGCAATATAGCAAGTACATCTAACTCTGTGTTAGATGTCTACCTATGTATTTATGTAGATGGATAATAATAATACCTACTTTACAAGAAGAATGGTCAATGGCATATCTTATCTATTAATGCGATGCCTTGTATCAACTAGAAAAAAAAGGTACCTTTACATTAAAGATTTCAAAATTATCTGAAAACTCTGGAAAATGAATGCATACTATTTTAACTATGAATTTGAGCTTTTGAAGGCAAGGACTTAATTAAATGCGACTACATGTACTCAATGCATAATAAAATAGTGATAATCAACTTAGACATACTAATTACTATGAGATAATCAGCTTAGACATACTAATTACTATGGGCAGAAAAATTCTTTTCAAAAAAACCCTTAATTCACATCTACCATACTACATAAGCTTATGAAATGCCTTAACTGTATTGGTAATGATCATAAACAATAGACTCACTGTCCATTATAGCAATAACCAAATAACAAAAAAATGTACATGAAACCCTAAAAAAATAATAAAAATACAGTAAATATGTTACCTGTGAGGGTAGCGGGTACCATTTTCCTTTCAGCCATTCTTGAGCAGGTCTTAATTTGGAGTAATGGTACATTTTCTGTAATTTGGAGTAATGGTACATTTTCTGTATATGATTGTGGGGAAAATATACAAGGAAAAGCTCAGAATTGGTGCTCATAGCTTGCGTGATGATGCCCGGCCACCAGCACCCTTTGTCAGAAGCTTCAACTGCGTCTCTGATGGATTAGTTGTAATTGTGGGGTGCCTCAGGGGGAATGGGTCTGACTCGGGTATAGCGAACATCTTCTTCTTGTATCAATCGCTGTGCGTCGCTGTCAGGGTGGTCAGGGTGGCGATCGTAGCGTACCTTGTAATGACGCCCTCGCCCACGACCATATGCATCGACAATCACTGCCTCCGTCGAGGCACCATCTAGCTGCACCTCCACTCTCGTCTTTTGGTCCATTCCAGCGATCGCTACTGTAGTACAACGAAACCCCAGAATCGCAGTCAATCAAGATCACGACAATTACACTAATGTAGTACAACGAAACCCCAGAATCGCAGTTAATCAAGATCACCACAATGACTCGACCACAGTCCAATCAAGAACGACAACAGTATAAATCTCTTCTGCAAAGTGAGTGAGAGAATCCTAAGATTGAGTAATGGCCAAGTAAAAGCTGCATGAAAATAATATATGTTGCTTCCACCTCGTCGGTTGGAAGGATATATTTTTGTAAGCCGACGCCACCATATACCATGTGTGGTATTGTGCGCTGAGGGGCACCACCAGTCGTGCGGTTTCAATCTGGTATTTGGCGTGGTTCTATGTTATGGGGGTGTTTTGCTGGGTTGATCTTATTGGGTTTCAAGTTGGTTTAGTGCAGTGTTTTGTTTTGATGTTATTGGGTTTTGGGTTAGTGTTTTATTGGCATA
This sequence comes from Pinus taeda, assembly GCA_000404065.3. NCBI lineage: Eukaryota > Viridiplantae > Streptophyta > Pinopsida > Pinales > Pinaceae > Pinus > Pinus taeda. The sequence continues at coordinate 16,652 of APFE030962272.1, read as the reverse complement.
GAATTAATTTATTATTATAAATTAAATTATTATTATTATTTGGGATGTGATTTTAAAATTAAATTATTATTGTTATTTATGATGAATTGGTTTGGGAATAAATATGTATTTTTTTATAAATGTTTTTTGCTGTTAAAATAAGACTTTAAATTGTTAATAATTTTTAGTTTGAGTGATTGAGATGGTGGTTTGTCATGTTGTCCACTGTGGTTTAAGGTTCTGGTGACATGACCATTCATAATAACACTGAAAGGATAGATGTCCAATTAGAGTCTCGGATCTTGGTCCCAATATTTGGTGGTATGGGGACCTTTCAAGCCTTAGCTTGAATTTTGTTTAGAATTATCTAGAAATATGGATAACCAAATTATGATATAAAAAAATTACATTAAGAAAAAAAGGAGAGTTTAATGGCTAACTATATGACAAACCTTAGACAACTAAGAAGCCTTCAAGGTAAGTTTGAGCCATGAGGAGGTTGATCTCCCAATTAACTCACAAGTAATGAGTAATAATTTCTTGTAGTATCGAATAATGTATGTAGATTTTTTGGTGTATGTCCCTTTTACAAACATTGAACACATTGTAAATTAAAATACAATAGTTATAAAAATCTTATGAAGAAAATTGTGTCGACTACCATTGATCCACCATGATCTTGTTAGTGGAGCATGAGCGGAGTCTTGAGTGGTTCAAAGTTGAAGTGGTCTTCAAATGATCATGATCAATGAGGTCTTTAGCTTTATCAACTTCGCGAGTGATCCTCGTCAACATTGACCCTCTTCTATGTATTCTCGGCCTTCTATAGAATTGACCCTCGTTGCAATAGATCACTAGCTCGATTCTCTCAGCAAAACCCCGCTCTAGAAAATCGAACTCATTGATCGGTTTGTTGTATCTCCAACTAACCCTCATGTCTCCTCTTATACTTTTCCTACTAAGTCTTCAACAACCGAGATTAAGCCCCTAATCAACAACTAAGATTATATTTGGCTTGATTCATGTCATTTAGAAAATTCTTGCCTCGTTTTGTATTAATACCCATTAATATTTTACTTTTCCTAAGTTTAGACTTAGGAACCCCATTAAAAATATTAATTATTTTAATATCTCTCCAACTGGGTGGAATTTCCCCAAAAAATTTCTTGGTCTTCGATATCTTATGTGCCTTAGCCTCTCCACCAATTTGGATGGCTAGATCACATCTGATTCTACCACAAATCGACACTTCCTCTTAGTGAGGAATGTGCTCTAGTAATGTTTCACCATGGAACCATCACATTGATCCTCCACACAGGTACGTGTGTTGATGCTTGGCCTGCTGCCTCATGTCATCTGCACTGATGCTTCGTGTACTTTTGCACATCTGCCACCTGTACTTTTGCACATCTGCCACCGCTACATCTGTATTGCAGCTCCCTCTCAATATGATGCCAATGTTGTCTCTATCACTACCACTACTAACTGTTGCACTGCAACCCAGTTACCAAGAAGTAGGTAACTGACTTCTCCCAAATACTGACATCCCAGAGATTCTGGAAGCCATGTGAAACTGAAACTGCCTGTGCTACTATATTGTGCTCCCTTTGCTGTTACTATGCTATTGCATAAAATTTTGTTCCTTTCGCATTGTTGCACACTCCACTGCGCTACCTCAGATTTCTGCACCCAATCAATGCCTTACTGCTCTGCTACACTTTGCTCCACCCAACATCTATCATTCTACTACTATCATTAAGCGCTCCCATATCTAGATATGATACAAGAGTTTGGGCACCTCGAGGATCCTACACTTAGTATGTAGTCCTCCTCACTACAACTTGATGTCTCCCAACCTCTTCTCTAGAGGTGCATGAACACTCATGGCACTGTTGTCATCAGTCTTGACCTCTTTCTCTGCCTTAATTGGAGATGCCTTGGAGTCGGAAGCCTCCCCCTTGTTTTTCTTCCTTGGAAACTGGGATGCATAATGTCCCAACTCACCACAATGGAAGCACTTCACCTTGTAGATGTCCTTCTTCTTTCTCATCCCTTGATGTCCTAGAGATGCTATAGCTACATTCTCCTCCTCCTCTTTCTTTATTCAACTTCCCTTACCACTTCTCCCTGCCTTGGTCAACCTCTTGATCTCTTCATGATGAAGAGCTGCCCACATCTCCTCCCAACCTAGAAGAGTAGCACTACCCAAAATACTTTGTATAAATGTCTCCCACTCCTTAGAGACTGCAATCAAGGTGGTCCTCAGCATGAACTCCAGATCTAGTGTAGACCCTATGGAAGTCAGTTGGGCAAGAATCTCATGTAGTCTTAGGAAGAACAAATCAATCGTCTCTCACTTCTACATCTGATATGACCACAACTGATTATCCAAAAGAATCTTCTACTACACGACAGTTCCCTGATACGAGATCATCAACGTATCCCACATCTCCTTTGTTGTGTTTTTTTTAGCAATATGTGGTGTGCCATGATCTTTGACCTCGTCTACGATCATGCACTTTTCCCTCACCATTGCATCCTCATACTTCTCATTCTCATCTAGTTTGACTAGGATAACCATAGTTCTCAATGCAAAGTCCTTAATGTGATGTCAATCCAGGACTTGCATGATCATGAACTTCTAGATGACAAAGTTGGCAGCCCCATCCAGCCTGTCCTAATCCCTCAGCCCGCTCACTACCATTTCATCTCCTCTTATAGAATCCCTCTGAGTTTCGACTCCCCTTCTAGAAATATCCCTCTAAGTCCTCATTTCCCAGCTAGAAATCCTCTCACCAAATGTCGAACCGTTCCTCTCCAATCCTCCTTCCAACTACAACTCAGATCTGGATTTCTTGGCTAGAAATCCATCAAGTTAGCGACTCCCTCTACCTTGGTTCTTCCCCTTAGGTATTGTTCTACACCGACAGAAACAACACCCCACCAACGTCTCAATCAAAATGTGCGCACAGCTCCCCAAGCCCCAAGAACTGAAGAAATTGAGCCTTTCAGGCTCCGCGCAATCCCGACAATGGCAGAATCTGTTCCTCCTGGCCATAGTGTTGATCCTTCCTGGTTGAGACAGATGATGGGGTACTGTGTAGGTTTGATTTTCCCTTCTCTACCTGTACCTGACCCTCCTCCTAGCTCGAATTGATGTCGCAGTCTCTGCATCACTTTTTCTCTTGCTTCTTGTTGAGCCTCAAACCTACACTTCTTTACACATCCTCCCAGCCTCTTTTTCCTATTCATTTCCCTATTTTGCCATTCGTTCCCTCCATCAATTTGCTCAAATCGTTGTATTTTAGGACTTTTTACATGGTTTTCTAATTATGCTAATGAATGTGTTTGGTTTAGAATTTTGGTTCAAGGTGCTGTGTTTCTGCAGCTCATACAGGGTTTACACATGGTTTTCCACAGCTGATCCCGATTTCCGCAACCAACCCTGGATTCCGCAGCTGTTTTATTAAACGCTATGTTCCAGGTGTCCTCCGGGAAGAAGAGCCACATGGGCAAGTTCGTGGAACCAAGGACATGGTGTGTGTCCCTCCAGATTATCCAAACCAGTCATCCAAGCCCATGGTCAATGAGGAGGCAACTTCTGTCAAACAGAGGTCATTGGCGGTGGCACGACTCTGCGTGTGCTGTTTTAGAGCACGTGAAGAACAGGTGGCATCGTCCTCAGTTATGAAGGTAGTGGGAGACATAATCCAACAGCGGATTGAATGCCCACAATGATCGTTGCCTAGATCCGATGACGTAGCAGGACTACGTGTTTCTATTCAGCTGTTCGAATTACTTAGATTTCGTTAAGTTAGTTCACCTTCTGCAATTATAAATAAAGCGTCTTTGAACGCTAGACAAGTTAGTTGTTAGGTGCTGTTATATACTTTTGAACTCCCACTGTATTTTCCTATTTCATGCATAATACATAAGAAGACTGTTATTCCATTTACGCGTGTGATTGATCTTTGAAATTGCTGGAGTAGGCAGAGGGCCCCTGTTTACTAAAGGCCTCTACAGTGTTTTTAATTTCTCGCATTCCGTTTTCTTATTTCATGTATATAATGCTTTTAATTGTTGCATTTTAATAGCTGTATATACATTTCAATTTCTGCTTGTTTACATTTCTGTACTTTTTCATGACTCATCAGTGTGTTATGCAGGTTTCTTAGATGTGCTCGGGAGAGTTTCATGCTTTTCTTTTGCACAACTAGTGACATATGTGATCATCTTGTCTATGTTGTTGACCTTCTTTGTTTTGCTGCCTTTATTTCATCATTATCATTTAGTCAATTTGCGTATTTGCTTTTTGTTTGTAGATGTCAAGTTGTTTATCTATTGATGGTCTCTTCTTTATAACTTAATATCTTTATTGAGGACCAAAACATCACTTAATGCAGCTTGGTTTAGTTGTTCAGAAACTCAGAATTGCTTGACTTGTTTTTAATTGTTTATCACATGATACATTCAGTTAAAAGGCAAGAGGTTAAGAAGAAGTTAAAGTATTTGTGACTAGTCTTTCCTTTAAGAAGATTTACTTTAGTTCACATTTCTTAGTTGTTATTTTTCATAGATTTCATTTTCATTTCCTTGCAGCAGCAGAGGCACTGGGCCAATGTCATTAGTCTTTTATTTGATGCCTTTACTTTCCTTTAAGCATTGATTTCATTTCAGGATTTCTTGTAGAGTACTTTTGAGTTTTAAAAAGCACATCACAATCTCACACACTTCACTCACTTTATTTCGTCACATCACAATAGGAGAGATATACTTGAAAACAAACCTAAAAAAGTTAAAAATGACAAAAGCTTAAGAAATAGTTGCCTAAGTACATACATTACACCTCACTTCATCAGCTTACGAGCCCCGGGTTGACATTTAAAAGTTGCAATTTAGACATCACTAAATTGACCAAACAGTAAATACAACAATAAAAGTAATTATAGAGGCGAGTAAGTGTCTGAAACACCTATTTAGGGTATGCCAAGGACGATCGCAGACCTTCGCGAAGGTCTCAAAGCCGAATAAGATAAGTATATCGATAAACCCTAAAAGCTCATCAATCTGCACAAAGGAAGGATTAGGGTATAAAATGACATCACTACCATCTCTAGGTGCGAAAACTTGGTCCCCGCATCCCCCCATACTGCTTCGGGTGAGACTTCAGTCTGCGCTCCGCAGATTAATGCTGAAAGGGCTAGTAGTTTAGGAATTTTCTTGGCTAATTAACAATGAACCTAGGTCAGGGCCCATCAAGCCAACAAATGGTTCCGTTTCCGAGACCAAGATCTACATAAAGATATGTTTGATGTCACATCACTGGATTCCAACTAAGAAATAGATCGAAGACTCATTGGATAGAAAGATCCACGAATTCGTGGCATAAGAGAACAGGAATTCGTGATTAAAGAAAGAACAATGGTTGGAAAGATATATGTACACAAAGATACATGATATCTTCTTCTATTCCTTCTCGGTCGAATTGTACAAGTGGATCACAAAATTGGTAGACAGCCAAGGAAGGTGGAGACTTGATGGTCCAATAGTTTGGACCCCTGAGTTAGTGTGGATGTTAGAAGCCTTTGAAGATAATATCGCATGCGCTATTGATCAATGGATTGATCATATCATTGGAGGGTTCATGACAGAGTTCGTGGTCATACCTCGATTAGTTACAGTGAAGAAAAGCACTGCTTCTTCAAGGGGCCATGAAGTAAGTATTTAAAGTCTTTAAATACCTGGATTAATATGATCTTGTGTGAAAAGTGGGTTATGTAGGTACCTTGATGTTTGGGGCTACGTGAAGTGGAAAGACCTCTAGGAACAGAGGGCAAACAAGCCCTGAATATAGCCCGCTAATTGGACCTCCTCTGAGTGACGATGAGGAAGTAGCATAGGCTTCTCCGCAGAGCATTGTTTAGTTGATAAAGCAAGGGTTCCCACAGATACCCCATCCACCAACACCACGTCCATCTTCACCTCGACCACATACACCTTCACCTACACTGCCACCACCATTGCCACCGTTTAGTATGGCGAACTCAGTAAAGCTACTTATGTTCAAGGGTTTGGGAAATGAGGATCCGTACCTATTTGGGTTCATTGCAAAGGCTGCATGGGAAGCTCAGGGTATCACAGATGATCAAATGAGGAAAGCAACATTGGTTAGTGCTTTGCAGGATCATGCACTAACGTGGTACATCAACTACTGCACTAATAACCTGATGTCCACATTGGTAGATATCCAGACCATGCTAAATAAAGAATTCAGTAGACCTAAGTCTGAAGTGAAATCAATTGTGGGATTCAAAGAGATCATCATGAAGCATGGCGAGACACCCTAGGATCTAGATCAGAGATTGAAGTGCATAATCCAAGAAGCTAACATGAATTTGACAAATGGGTAGCGCCACGAATGGTTTGTGGCCTCGCTCCTAGCTCATCTAAGGGTTGTGCTATCATAGCAAAAGATTGGGACCTAGGCAGAAGCCTTGGAAATTGCGATGAGATTGCACGAGACACCAATGCAAGATCCTAATTTGGGGGTTCAACAGATTCATGCGTAGTTGCAGAACTTTTTCCTAGAAATGCAGAGTCTGAAGAAAGATAGAACAAATCGGCTAGAGGTGCGCAAAGAAGTTTGGTGCCGAAAGTGCAAAGGTTAGGGGCATGACAAATATCATTGTCCAGTCTTCACAAATTATGTTGCAGCCGGGGGACCAATTCCTCTGAGGCTGGAGGCTCCAGCAGGGCCAAGTACAGGGCCCGTGCTATGGTGTTCTATCTGTCAGGTAGCTAGAAAACATGCAACAAACAATTTCCACTTGCTGCAAAAATTTGTACAAACACCATAACAAATCTCCTGCAACTTCTGTCAATCGGTGGGTGATGATGAGCGCAATTTCCGTAGTTACGAGTTAATGATGGATAGAACACCTAGATATAGGGTGTAGGTAGAAACCCAGCCTTTGGACCAAGGTGCTGGGGGAGAGTGAGGTGAATATCAGGGGCGCGGATGAGCCCGAGGTGGAGGAGGACCTGGTAGAGGTCATGGACAGGTCATTTATTACAACTATGGAGGACCGGGACACTACGCGCCAAACTGCCCAAATCCGACGCATATGTCATGCCGCTATTGTACTCATTTTGACCACGCAACTGAAGATTGCTTCATATTGCTGGCTAAGATACGTGAAAAGGGGGTGCAACCTCTGTATCCAACTCAGAACCTGTAGATGATGAGGGTTGAGCCTCGCGAAGAGGATCCCAAGGTAAATATTGTGCTACAGAGTGGGATGACGACTAGAGAAGATAAGGGGAAGCAACCTGAAGAAAGTGAATGGGTCTGCAAAGCTCCAGAAAAGGAGGTCTAGTTTGATCTGAAGCGCAGATGGAAGACATTTATGTAAGCAAAGAAAAGCTTCGCTGAGGCCTCTTCCTTAGGAAGTCAAGACAAGCCAGCTGAAGAGATGGACCCTTCCATGCTTACTAATTTCTTAGAGATCTCTATGAAGCTATTGCACGATAGCAAGGCTGTGAAAGGACTATAGGAACTGATAAATAAGTGTTCCTGGAAAGAAAACACTCCTGATGGACTGCACATAGTCAAGAAGATTGGTAAGCATAAGGCAAGAACGAGGCGTGAGATGAGGGTCACTATGTAGATCGGAGAATATGAGATGGATCAAGTAATTCTGGATCTAGGGTCGGACACGGATGTCTTGCCTAAAAAAACCTAGGAGAGGATGGGGAGACCTACAATGTAGTGGTCTTTGATTTAGTTAAGAATGGAAAATTAGCAGAAACTCATCCCCATGGGAAGATTGCAGGGAGTGACAGTGGATATTGAGGGCGCGTGTGCACTGGCTAACTTCGAGGTGATAGAGATTGTGGATGACAACAATCCGTACTCTACACTCCTTGGGATCGATTGGGCCACTGACATGAATGGGGTAATCAATTTGAAGAAATGGAAGATCATATTTGAAAAGAAATCACTCTATGTAGTAGTGCCCTTGGACCCAGCAGAAGGATCATGCTATACTGAGCTGGTCCACGATTATGAAAATGATGATGATTTGGACGATATTTATAAGATAATGTCGTGAGATCAGGATTGGGTGAATCCAACAGTAGATGGACACATTGCTTGGAAGCATGAAAGTTCTTGCACATCAGATTTAGATGAGGAATTGGAGCACTAGCAGAATCAACTGCATGAAGTATCTACGTTGTGCTGCAATATGATGATGAAGTCGTTGCACTGTGTATCATCAGAGGTAAGAAATCTTCCTTACTATAATGGTCTAACTGATGTTGATAACTTTTTCGATGCATTCGAAAGGGAAGTGCTAGAGAAGCATCACTCCAAGGCCTTGGATTGGGTGTTGTGCACTACGCCTACAAGATGGTGGGGTACAGACAAGGACAATTTTGATGATTGGCACATATACAGAAAGATGATGAGATTATGGTTTGGTCACCCACAAGTGCAGCTAACAGAGAAATATGATGGAAGGGATGATCTGCGAAATTATTTGGCCAAATGGGCTAAGGTTTATGGAGTGGATCCTAAGCCCGAATGGGTGCATCTGTTTTGTCATACTTTGGATGTAATACCGATGAACTAGTACTTAGAAATAGAGCTCTGCCATGGCACTAAAGAAAGGGATGTTTTACGACAGGGATTCCTGCTAACATTTATCTTTGAGGATGGGTTTGAGAGTATTAACGAAGCATTGCAGGAATTTAAGGTGGCAATATTCAAGGTACCGTAGGATCCCTTGGATTTAATAACTGGATTGTACCACCTAGCTGAGCCACACGCTGGAGTGCTACAATGTGACTGTTGAAGAAGAGGACGTGAAATCGAGGAACATTAAAATCCCAGAGACTGAAGTTCACCATGAATTTTGCAAAGTCAAGACCACAGATTGAAAATCCATATATTATCATGCCGCTAAAAATAAAACAAGTGAACATTGGGACAGAGGTAGAGCCGAAGTTTGCAAAGATTGGGGACTATTAGGATGACACAACAGTGGATAAGGTTGTTGAATTTCTCTGCAAATACCATAACTTGTTCCCTACGAAGTTCTCAAACCTGAAAGGGATAATAGGGGACCTGGGAGTCATGAAAATTACATTGAAACCAGGCAGGAAGCCGATTAAGCAGAGGCCTTATCGCCTCAATCTGAAGTATAAAGAAAGGTTCCACCTAGAGTTGGGTAAAATTCTTGCAGTGGACATCATTGAACCAGTAAAAGAGTTTCATTGGGTAAGCCCAGTGGTATTTTAGGAAAAGAAATAGAAGGATGAAATAAGAATATGCATAGATATCAAGAAGTTGAATGACACCTGCGTACATGATCCCTTTCCAATTCTGTTCACTGACGAGGTGCTAGATAATATAGGAGGATAGGAGGCATATTCGTTCACAGATGGTTTCTCAGGGTACCATCAGATCAAGATGACACCGAAGGATAGAAGTAAGACAACCTTTGCCACGAAGTGGGGGTGCTTCCAGTATACAGTAATGCCTTTTGGGTTGAAGAACACGTCAGTGATATTTTTGTGCATGGTCATTGTGGCATTTAAGGACATCATTCACAAGTTTCTTGAAGTATATTTTGATGATTGGATGGTACTTGGGCTCGTGAAATGCCATGTAGCTATTTTATGCTTGATGTTGGATACATGCCAGAGGTATTAGATCACGCTCAATTTTAAGAAGTGTTTGTTTTGTGTCCCTTTTGGGATCTTACTGGGTCACGTGGTATGTAGACAAAGCTTGATGGTAGACCTTGCTAAAATTGTGGTTATAATTAATTTGGAGGCACTAAGAAGTGTGAAATAGTTGCACACAATGTTGGGGCATATAGGATACTATAGAAAGTTCATCAAAAGCTATGCCCAGATTACCGCGCCAATGGAGAATCTGCTAAAGAAGGATGATATGTTCTGTTGGAATGAAGAGTGTCAACAAAGCTTAGATGTTTTGAAGGAAAAGATGGTCACCGCATTGATCCTCATCTTCCTAGATTGGAAGAAGGAATTTCATGTGCATGTGGATGCATCATGTATTGCACTCAGGGCAGTACTAAAGTAGGGGTTGAGGGAGAATTGGATCATCCTATAGTGTTCTCAAGTAGGAAGTTGTCTATAGCTAAGAAGAAATATTAAACAACAAAGTGCGAAGGGTTGGCCATGGTGTACGTGCTCCAGAAGTTCAGACACTAATTTCTAGGCAGACACTTTAAGATGTATACAGACCATTCTGCATTGAAGTACTTGGTGAACAAGCCTGCGTTGGGGGGGAAGATGGTTGTTGCTATTTCACGAACATGATTTTGAAGTTATTGTGAAGCTAGGATGATTGAATGCCAGACTAGATCATCTGTCATGCATTAAAACAAGAGAGGAACCTGCTAATTTGGAGGAAGGACTATCTGGCATGCAACTCTTTGCAGTGCGTGTTGCGGACAACCACTTTGCAGATATCATACACTTCCTGCTGACAGGGACGACTCCAAAAGGGTATACTAGTCAAAAAAAGGAGGTAGTGTTGCGTGCGACAAGCTTTTCTGTCATTGCAGAGAACTTATATAAAATGGGGTCAGATGAAATATTGCAACGTTATGTGCCTGAGTTTGAATGAAACAACATCCTTGTTGAAGCTCATGGTGGAGCTGCGGGAGGACATTATGTAGAAAAAGCAACAGCGCAGAAGATTTTACACGCTGATTTGTGGTGGGTGACGCTTCATAAGGATTCCAAGGCTTATTGTAAGGCATGTGATGCATGTCATATGATAGGTAGGCCAATGCAGAGGGATGATCTTCCTTTGAATCCACAGATGTCATTACAGTCGTTCGAAAAGTGGGAAATTGACTTTGTAGGACCAATTCAACCTCCAAGAAAGAAGACGGGTGCACTGTACATCATCACTGCTACTGAGTATTTGATCAGATGGGCAGAGGCATAGTCTTTGAAGGACTATACAGGGGAAACAACAACAAATTTCATCTTTGAGTATGTACTAACTAGATTTGGTTGCCCGAATATTTTTATGAGTGATTGTGGTATGCATTTTCTGAATGAGACGATCAATGCGTTGACGAAGGAGTTCCAGGTTTATCATTAGAAGAGTACACCATATCGACCACAGGCTAATGGGACAATGGAAGCGCTTAATAAGATATTGGAGAATGCACTGACGAAGGTCTACAATGCACAAAGGAATGACTGGGATGTGCACGTACTCACGGTGCTATGGGCTTACAGGACGACTTGCAAAAAGCTGACTAGACAAACACCTTTCACGCTGGTTTATGGCATACAAGTTGTGGTGCTGATGAAGTAAATTGTACCTAGTCTAGGCATAGTGGCATTTATAGGAATGGAACATCACAGAGCCCTGGAAGAAAGGTTCGTGTAGCTAACAGAGCTCGAAGAGGATCACTTTTCGACTGGATTCCATCAGCAAGTTCAAAAGGAGCGCGAAAAGGCATGGCATGATCGACTCATCAAATTGCACACCTTCAAGGTAAATGATTTAGTATTATTGTATGAAAGCAAGTTTGATCAATTTCTAGGAAAATTTCAGATGCATTAGTTGGGGCTCTATGTCATCAAGGAGATTACCCATGGTGGAGCAGTTCAACTGGTGAAGTTGAATGGAGAGAACTTTCCAGGAAAGGTGAATGGCAACATAATGAAGCCATACAACAGGGATTGGGCCAAATGACTATATGGCGGAGGCATAATCTTATCGCTCCAAGTAGTTGAAAGGGTGCGAGACTATAAACTACATTATCTGGGTTGTAGAGCTGCATGATTGGGGAACTGCGCAGAAGGGAGGAATGTCACAGTATCCACAGAAGCTTGAAGGGAGCTACGCTATAGGAGGAGAGACCATGCAGGGAAGTGAGAAAGTGACCATTATGATCATTGTTCATGAGTTGACAGTGGGAAAACGACTAAGTGGAGTGAGGGGGAGACATTTAAGTCAGAATTTAAGAGTGAGATCTGTGAAAATATGCTGCCAATCTAGCATTTATGAGCAGATTTTTGGGGGAACAGTTGGATTCAAATTCGAATTTGCCTATAAATTACAGATGGTGCCCAATGAAAAACACTTTGCATTTTGAGAATTGAGGTGTTGAGCTATCAGGTGCACATGAACCTTGAATATTTCAAGGCTTTGGTGGCTATTTCATTATTTGACAAGTTTCCTAAAGCAACTTAGGAGCTTCTTACTGGACTCATGTCGATGCTCATGGAAACCAGAAGTGCTGGAGGATCAATGGCATCTGAGGGAGTGGCCCTGGAGTTTGTGAGTGTGGAAATTCCTGCAGAAGTGCCAAAATAGCATAGGTCACCCAGATCAAGGCCTACGCCACCCAAAGAGGGTCCCAATAAAAAGAAAGATAAGCAGAAAGCAACACATTCGGTGCGTGAGTCGCCAAGGAAACATTGGCATAGAGGGTGTAGACCCTATCTCAAAGATACCTGAGTACATCCCTCTGTGCTAGGGTAAGGTGAAAGTCCCGAAGGACCCGAATGCAAGGAAATTTCTGCTAAATACCCCATTGCTGCTAGACCATATCACGTTTGAAGGGCCGCGCTTAACATGCATTCCTAGTCTTAAGCTGGAGGATTGGGACTTGACAGAAATAGAGCAATTCCCCCATATGGCGACTGATACCTTTATGACTCGTGTGTTTTATAAGGATTTTGGTGTCACCACGCTGGAGCCGCGGCGGTGGATAAAGGGGCTGGACAAGGCAGGATTGTTAAATATGCTATGGGTGCTGAAATACCACGATGCGTCCATAACCCTGATGGTGATCAGGCAGTTGCTATGCTTAGTGCACAATGGGTGCCTATGGTTAGGAGAACCGATACCCAACACAGATATGTTGATCCATAGGGTCACATTGTTACCACATTCAGGGTTGAATCTAGCCATCACATTTGGCAGAAAGAAGGGTGAGAATGACCTTGCCATAAGAATGAAGGACAAATTTAAGCTCGCCAAGTAACCATGTGGATACTCAATTTCTAGCATAACCGAACCCGCGGTTAAGGTTTCCACCTAGATTTTCGTTGGGAAAAGCATGAGGAAGTGTCGTGCAAATGAAGTGTCGACACTTGTTATGTCATTAGTGGCGTAGTGCATGGAGGGTGTACAATTTAATTGGGCATGCTACCTCTACAGTGAGTTACTTGCGAAATGTAGAGAAGCACAAGACGAGAGTAAGACCTTCCATTACGCATGGTTCTTACTCTCAATTCTATTGGTTGCATGGGGATTACCAGAGGACAGCCGGTTTCCTCCGGTCACATCAGATCTACCTGAAGCAGCAAAGTTTGCTTTGCTCTGGGCTACCAAGGACGTCACGAGGGTCAAGGATGCGAAAATATTTTGGGTGCTGATGGAGGCAAGCGTCTATGCTGTGATCAACCGCAAGCTGAGGTTATCACCAACTGTCTTTGAGTAGTTGTCAGGATATGCGGAGTTCAAAGAAAACTTCCATTGTGTCTCCATCCGAGCATGTAAGGACCCCAAGAAAAAATGGTATTATCTTCCATACTTGGCAACGGTCGATGCAATCATAGTGGTTGTGGAGAGTTGGCCATCAAAGTGGTGCACGAGCTTAGACTTGTCAACTGGGTCTATTAAGTCAGCTGCGAAGCAGAAGAAGGAAGAGGCCTAGCTGAAGATGCAATAGTTAGCAAATAGAAGGAAAAAGGAGGTCGAAGACAAATCTAAAGCAAAGTGCGCTGCTAAGAAGCAGGCAGAGGAGGAAGAAGAAGAGGAAGAGCATGACTCTGACAGAAGTCAGAAGTCTCCTTCACCGTAGACAGAGGAAGAAGAGCAACAATTAGGATAGGGAGGTGTAGACCTAGATACTACTCCATCCTGGATTAAGCGCACTAGGGAGCAGGAAAAAGTAGGTCCCTGGAAGAAGTCCAAGGCTAGCAAATCATCGGTTGATTTGATCACTTTGGTTGAAGGTGATTTGAATGATATTAGGGACAGATTGAGGGATGCGACTACAGAAATGCTAGAGTAGTTCGAGCAGTAGTAGAAGCAAGCCTTGGTCACCATTCAGATGGGTCTATGTGAGCTACAGATCTAGGTCACTCAAGTGCAGACTAGTGTGGGATAGCGCAACATGGCGTAAATTAGTTTGGTGCCCAGGACCTCAGATGCAGTGGAGCTGGTCTGCTCCTTGGATCCCCGAGTCATCATGCTACCAGACAGAGCATTGAATACAGAAGTAGAAGCTGAGAAGACCACTATCAATGCTCTCAAGAATGTTTGGTTGAACTTGGTTGCACTCCCAAGTGAAGCCATTTACATCTTACTAGATGGTGTGCTTGCAGAACTTTGGGCCAGAGCACAGTGCACACTAAATGTGATCAGCGAGCAGAAGGTCAACAATGCCCAAATGTTTGTTTAGAAGATGACCGTGGTGGATCTCCTTAAGAATATCATAGAGAAGAACGAGCGCAACACCACCGTAGTAGCTGAGGCATGTTGAACTGTTCCATAACTAAATATCCCCGAAGATGCGCCAGTCGATGCAAGAATTCGGAAGCTCATTGTAGGTGTGCGTGATGCAAGGACAGAGCTGTCTAAGGTTTAGTTTGAACTAAACCTTAAGATCACAGAGCTTGAGTTGAGGTCCCAGCCTTCAACTCCACTAAAAGTTAGAGAGTAGTGCGAGGCAGCTATCAAGGATGTAGTTTTCGTAGTGGATGCCGTAGTGAAGGAGTGCACTTCACTCTTCGAGCAATCGCTCGAAGTAGTTACCAACCTACAGGAAGATCCCAACATGAAGCATCTAGAAATAGAGGCAAGGGAACTACAACAGAGATATGACGATGTCAAAGTGACGACGTGCACCTTCGCCATTACACAGAGGTTTGTGAAGCTGTAGGAAGCGAAGGCACTGAAGGAACAAGTGGTAGCAGCAAAGCGCAAGGAGGTAGTACTAAAGGCCAGATTGGAGCCTTCGCTAGATGAAGCCTATGTGTTCATGGACTCCATTGAAGGACAATTGGCTAGTTTGCAGGCGACACAACAGAAAATACAGGCAAATAGTGTAGGGCCAACGATGGAGTATCTAGTCAAGCAAGCTAAGTATGTGGCGACGCAGTGTACTGCCAAGGTTGCAGTAGTACAGGTGGAGCTGGGAGGCCTTTGTGACAAGATCTTCGCACCAACAGAGTGACTCGAGGGCGATTCACCAGATTTGTGTTGGCTTCCTGTTGGGAACAGGTCCCCTAGGGTCAATTTTAGGGTTAAAAGCCCAAGTTTTGGGGTTAAAGGCCCAAGTTTTGTATAAAGAATGTAAAGTCTCCACATTTTGTGGTCGTGGAGTGTGAAGATGTAAAGAGTCATCAAGGGTTTCTGCCCTTAGTTTATGTAACTTGTGTAGGCTTTATGAGATCCACCCTTGGTCCGCAGACCATGGGATTGTATAAAAAGGGAAGTATTAGAAGAGTCTAAGGCAATATTTAGTGCTGGTTGATGAATGTAATGGGTCTATGAGAGCTAAGAGAGAAGAGTCTTAGCATAGGAGAGAGACTCTGTAGCTGTGTGCGCAAAGGCCTAGGGTAGAAGTCCACAGTTGAGTGTGTGGACCCTTGCAGCTCTGTGCATAGGGTAGTTAGAGTTTGTAAAGGAGATCTGAACATCAATAAAGAGAATTATTCTAGAATTACCTGTGTATGAGCTATTTTAATTCTATTATGAATGCATGTGATTATGTTATGTTGAATAATGGGGTTATGATTCAATGTTGTATTGATGCATGAATCTATGTGTTTTACTTTGTGTTGAGCCTCAAACCTACACTCATTTACCCATCCTCCCAACAACCTTTTCCTACTCATTTCCTTCTTTTGTCATCATTTCCTTCATCAACTTGTTCAATTCATTGCATTATAGGACTTTTTAACATGATTTGCTAATTTTGCTAATGATTGACTGTTGGTTTAGATTTTTGGTTCAAGTGCTGCAATTCCGCAGCTGATATAGGGTTTCCGCAGCCGATCTCTGATTCCGCAGCCAATCCCAGATTCCGCAGCCATTTTCTTGTTTGCTATGATCCAAGTGTCCTCCATAGAAAAGAGCCACATGGGCAAGTTTGTATGACTGTGTACATGGTGTGTGTGCTGTCAGCTCAGCCAAACTGACCGTCTACACCCCTGGTCAATGTGGAGGTAACTCTGGTCAAACGGCAAGGTTGCAAATGGTGGCACGGCTCTGCGTGTTCAGTTGGAGCACGAAAGTCACAGCTGGCCTCTTCTTTAGCCACGAAGACTGCAGGGGACAATAATCCATCAACGGATTTATTAACCATGATGACCGTTTCCTAAATCCGTGCATGGTGCTGCTGAACGTGTCTTTTGCATAGCTGTTAGTTAGCTTAGTTTACGCACAGAACAGTTTGTGTTCCTGCTATAAATAAAGCGTTTCTACACGCTGATTAGTTAGCTTTTGGAAGTTATTCTTTTGCTGTTGTAAACTCTGTTTTAAGACTCTTTTATATAGCGTTTACGCTCCTCACTGTATTTTGTTATGTGTTGATTTAATACCAAGAAGACAATTCTGTTCTTACCTGCGTAGCTGATCTTTTTAATTGGTTGAAGTGGAT
>APFE030962257.1:0-11457 GCA_000404065.3 Pinus taeda | reverse complement strand
TTTTTTGTTTTAATTATCTTTTGATAAATAAAACTCTTTATTTATATATTTAACCATATTATATTTCACTATTTATTATATATTTTTTAACTTTTTTCAGTAAGGATAACAATCAAGGAGACATGCGGCGGGTTAGAGTATGGAGCCAATTGGGCCTCTACGCGTGGCACACTCGACTTAATGGCTATTGGGAGTCGAGATATCCCACGAATGTTACTTAAAGCAAGAAGGAGTTAGCAAGGTGGTCATTCGCAACGCATGGGCAATGAGGAGGAAGTGATGGGTGAGGGAGAGAAACAAGGTATTGGCGTCTTGGCTCAGACGGAGGCTTGAGGAGACGGTGTAGGATGATTTTAGGATTGAAGGGTATGCGGGGAACTAGAACTTGCAAGCTCTTTGGTCATGGGATCCGGGAGAGCACATGACAAACTACAATGACAGGAATTATAGTACCAAGGCTAGTGTGAGTGGGTGGTGGGCTCTTGCTTCCCTTACCTCACTCTGGGTATTATTTCGGCAAGGAATTTCTCCTCTGGAGCAACAGTTAGGTGGAGAATGTGTGGCATGACTTTTCTCTAGGAGTGGCTGGTCTACCTTCTTGACCTACAATGCACCATTCAGTGCGCCGGCAAACATTGGGGAGGTGCACGGGAATTTCACTGCATTGAGAACTTCAATGCAGGGGAGGTAAGCCATGTTTTTTTGTGTTTGGTTCATATTCGATTGGTGTGGTGGATTGCTCAGGGCAACCAGGTTGATGTAACAGGCGGACAATGAGCCGACTGCATGCCACGGCAGTGAGGTCATGCCCACAGAGGAGGAGTTGATCATTGTATGCAGAATTGTCTGCCACAATACATACCTAGCTCAGGCTTGGAGTCGATCGAGAGACGCCACTCTGATGTAGAGGCAACCATATCCCCAGATCGCTCTCAGGGCCACATAGAGGCCCCTACTACCTTGGACTCCATAGTGGCTCAACTCAACACTCTCTTTCTGAGCATGGAAACTCTGAGGGAGCAGTGCTATGACGATCGGGATGAATTGGTGGCCTACATCAACAACCTCCAACACATGCAGAATGAGCTCCTGGACTCTCTAGTTGGCCTTCGGCAGTAGCTTCAATGAAAAAATGACCACCTTCGTGTTGGGGACCCAGGTAGAGCATATCGACTACCACAAGCATGAGAGGGCAGTTCTCTTTGTAGCCCCACCACCGTTTCCCCCCCAACCCTCCTCTGTAATGTGTAATTATGGTTGTGCTACTTTTGTTTCGGAAATAACCAAAAACACGGGTTGTCTTGGCTTCCTTATAGGCTCAATCTTGTTCAGAGCAGCTCTCTTGTTAGCTCTTAAGCTTGTTATTTTCCCCGGTGTGGCAGAAATTTGTGGTATTCAAAACTATACTTGAAATATTACTCAAAAATTTGATGTCCACGCGTTTTCACACTCGGTTTTAGACAAGAGCGACGTCTTTCTGTGTTTTAAATAGGAAATAACAGTTTTTTCAAGGTGGACAACCCTTTGTAATTGCCATTACAAATGACTTCAAAGCTCACCGACTCTTGAGAACGCTCAAGTACTATAATGATGTTACCACCAAAGTTATGTGTGCATTGTCATGATATTATCACCAAGTTTTTGTACGCTCTCCTTTGAGAATTTACCAAAGTTATGTACGCATTGTCATGATATTATCACCAAGTTTTTGTATGCTCTACTTTGAGAATTTGCAGTGATCCAGTTCCTTCACAATGAAGTTAACCTCAACATTGGAATCATTATTCACCATGGTTATTAATATTCCATTTTAGTAATTGTTATTAATATCTTGATATTGCTCAATACTTATTAATTATTGTTGAACTTGAAAATATTGGAATGGTTGAATAATTAATGGTGAAAAAAATTGTGGTGTTAATAACATACAAAATTCTATAATTATTTTAATTTTTGAACATATATGCATTAATTTTAAATATAATTGGTTATATAATAATTATTATTATATATATATAATATAATATATATATTTATATATATATATATATATATATATTATATTATATATATATAGAATAAATTATAAATATTCTATGAATTAATTATAAATTTAATAAATTTTGATATTTTAATATCATAATTTAACTTTTATCAAATAATTAAACTAGGTTAACAACATTACCCCCAAAAAATCATTCGCAATATACTTCTATTGTGTTGTACAACAAACCCCCATTTCTAAAAAACTTTTACACAAAATTTTTAATAAGAAATGGGTCATTTTTAAATAATCTTAGTAAGATTTGTGAGTTGATAAATAAAATTGGTATTGACCTCGTTATAAAAAAAAAAACCTTTATCAAAAGGCCCGATGTAAATAATTCATTTTGTAAAGCCTTTTCAAAAGTACAAAGTGTTCCTTTAAAAAACATTATAAATAATTCTACATTGCGATAAAGCAATCAGAGATTACGTATCGCAATGACAAAGGGACACACATAAAGAGGGCCTCATCAAATCCTCCTATCCGATAAAGGTAATCGCAATCGGCAATCAGGGATATCATATGAAAAAGAACTAAAAGTGCAAGCCAAACCCCCTATTGCGATCAATAAATAAGACACGCATCTCAAGAAGAAAACATTCACGAAAATGCTTTGCATGCATAAGTCTTTTAAAAAATTAATAAATCAAACAAATTCAATAAAAAACATACTCCGTCTTATTTTAATATCACTTTATCGGTAATCAGAGATATTCATTGCAAGAGCTTAAAGCCTTACCCTTTGAAACTCCCGATTGTGATTAGTGATTTATCACCGATAGCCAATCGGAGAAATACAAAGCCACGCTTGAGTTAATCATTCAATATATGATCGATGAGATGGGTATTTATGATTTTTATTCATCACAATTGGCGACTCGAATGACTATTAAATTTCACAGTTAAGAGTAAATCCTTCAAAGATTTAACTCATGGTGGTTTTTAACTGCATCTGACTTATCATATGTCAATCACCTTAATTCTGTTCATTTTCATATTGGCTTTCAGCGACAATATCCCTGTGTTACGATTTGTAATGTTTGTGTAGAGTTTCTTTGAACTCATGAATCCAGAGAAGATGGGGTATAAATCTAAGAAGGACAAAGCAACTCCTATAGCTAAAGAACTAGGACCGAGTAAGAAGGGACTAATATCAGATACAACATGTCCCGGTCTGGGAAATGTTACCTGGGAAAGCATCTACAATTTGATAGAAGCAGAAGAGCCCGAAGAATTGGAAGAGGAATCCACAGTCAATTCCACCAGCAAGTTGGAAGGAACTCTCAAAGAACTCGCCTATTCATACCTTCACAGGATAGCAGCACAGGCCAAAATTTTACCATACACTGATGTGGTTAGATGGGTCATCGAGAAAATCCCAACTTCAAATAGAACATTTTCCACAACTGATGGAAGGATGTTCGAGTCATTTAAACCTGAAGATCTCAGGCAAATGTACCATCTACCTCCCCCCGAGAAGCACTATAACAAGGCATTCCTAGAAGCATTTGCAAAAGAAAATGACTTGGAATCGAACCCGATTAGACACTGGAGGCATTTCCTAGAGAAAAATAAGCACGAGTCATCAGGTAAGTATACTATTGACTCATTAGCTTCTCCTTATATTGCCATGCTAGCGCTACGATGTGTAGACTGTGGGGACAATATAATTATGCAAAATTTACTATAGATATGGTCCCGTTAATGGAAGTTGCGATTAATGGTTATGTTATGGATTTGGAAAATATTCTATCTGATAGAGTAGCCACTGAGATATTAGAATACAGAAGGAAAGCATATACAACTACCTGGATTATTCCTCCTTTCTATTACAGTGCATATATTCTTGATATTATTTGTTTTAATTTGGAATACTCTATACTCGGATGGAAGTGGACTTCCCAATATCCTAATCCTATTCATATCTATAACAAACAATTGTGGAAGGCCCACTATAAGAATCACTTGTACATAATTTGCAATGGTTTTGTCCTACTTGTATATTATTCTATCTTCAATAAGCCTACCCCTAGGATATCTCAGGAAGCAGCAATTGACCTAATAGAAGCGGGTAGCTAGTTCGGAGAGGAGAAATTCACTTATGTGAGGCTTTTTGGTAGTCTTACCAAACCCCATGTTCTTCCTCTATATGTTCTTGATAAACTGTTAGCCTGGGAGTTGGCATATCAGATAACAGTTGAAAGAAAGTCAAGAACCCTGAAGGATTCCAAGATACATATGTAGCCTACACTCCCTCTACGGTGTGGCATTTTTACCTTACATGATTATAAGCATGCAGAGAAAGAGGTAGAGAAGATTCAGATGCTGAATCTCGCCACCATTCCGAATAGGAAATATGACCCAAGGAAGGTTGCCCATAACGTTACCTCTCAAGCTAAACTTACCAAATTTGATCATGAAGCAGATGACTTTGATGATTTATTTACTTCAACTAAAATATTTTATCAGATTAAAGGATTGGCTAGAATCAAATATGGAGATGAGGGGTTAGAAAAATTCAATAGGCTCAGAGCCCAGAGGTTGCAAACTCTACCTTTGGACCTATTATTTACAGCCCCAACAGTTCAACCACATAATTAAAGTGAACAGAAAGCTATCGATAATACTCCTGTAGTGGAGAAGGTTCCTGAAAAGGAAAATTTGCCAGAACAGGAGCAGGGACAAGAAACAAGTAGCAGAGTCCTTGATTCAAGCATTTATGTTGATCCTAAATTAATCAAGGAATGGCAGTAATTTGATTCCATCATTAGTAATATTGAGAGCATTCAAGGATTCAGCACACCTGAGGTGACCACTACTCAGAAGTTAGCAATCAACACAGTTCTAATTGAAGGAACAAGTGGCCCACCCATGAGTCATAAGGATGTAGAAATAATCCTTGAAAATCCCTCCAATGAAATTGTTTTACATGTAGAAGAGATACCACCATTAGATGTCTTCTAAAACCCTAAGCATAGGGTTGTAATTAAAAGACAAAGGAAAAATAGGAAAATTGATCAATCTCCTCTTTTGACTTCACAAATGGAGATAACAAATGTGGTATGGATAGAGGAAGTTAATCCTTCTAAAGATCTCACCAAAATTTCTTAGTATGATGGAGCATACACAGCAGCCACAATGGATAAAGCATCGGAGGTCAGTAATTTTTTAAAAGAAAAATACCAAGCAATCATTTTGCTGGAAGCACAGGCACAAGAGGAACAACAGAAGATAGAACAACTGGAACAACAGTTAGTAGTCTAGAGGCAGTTAAATGACCAATTGAATGAGAAATTGCTCAAAGAAAAGCAAAGGATTGACGAGCATGCAATTCATAAGCAACAGGAACTATCCCAAGTATTGAGTAAGTTGTAATCATTAAATGAACAGCTGAGTAAATCGAAGTTAGAACAAATCGCTCAGCTATCACTCTAGATAGAAAGATTCAAGGAATATCCCCAAGTGGGAGAATTTAGATCGGAGGCTCTACAAATTACCAGGGCATTGTCTAGTCAGTTGAGCCTATTATGTCATAAAATCTCACTCGTTCTTCCTCTATGTGAAATTTCATCATCCATGGTTGAAAAATCAGTAGATGCTAGATTGGACTTGGAAAAAGCAGATGAAAGATTAACAAATTTTCTCTCTTGGCAAGAATCTAAAGAGGGAAAAGTTGCTAATCTACCACAAATTCTAGAATTGCATAAACAAATTCTATTCACTGAATGGAAATCTCAGCTAATGAAGGCACAAAGAGCGACATCAATATGCAGATTGGAAATAGGCAATGTGGTTGAATTGATTAATAATACTCTTTATTTATCAAATTTAATAATAGAGTGTTTCCAGGGAAACTTCCATCAGTAAAAGCATTAGAACAGACGTGGAAATAGGAGCTAGAGTAGAGGGAAATATTGATCACAGGTATTCAAATTTTAACATGGGAAACCTTTTGGTTTTTCCTTGTCAAACCATCTAGTCAGTGGATAGCAATGAAATTCCTTACCGATGCAATCAGCCATATGATTCCCAAACTTAACGATGCCACATACATTGCTCAATTACACTCACTCATGATTCATCCACTAGAACTTCAGCCGATGCTCGCCATTCTTCAACTCCAATTACAAGATGATCAGCCAATATAGTGAGCCATTTTGATCGACTGCAGCATGCCTATTTCAAGAATATTTTCACATTTTTTTGATTTGGTTATACGAGCGCATAGCATATTTATTTCATAATTTGTTAGTTTAAGTAGTATTTATAGACGCTTTCATGTTTGTATTAAGACTTGGATTGGAAGTTGCACTACTGTACTTCCGATTTATTTATTTTTATAAAAAACTGGACCTGAATTCTAAGTTTTGATGAAGAATGCTTTTATGTGATATGCACTATTGCTTCCTGTAAAAGTATTTCCAAGTTAAAAGGCGGGATCTGAATGCGATTCATATCGGAGGAGACCCAAATGCATATGGTATTACTATCTATGTTTTTATTTCATGCTTTTATGTGAATCAACATTTATTTATTTTGTTATTATTAATATATGTATATGTTTTTATAGCAATTCTTTGACTTATCACTATTGAATGTTTAAGAGTTGTCATTTTTCATCCATATGTATGTCAGTATTAGTGTGATAGAATTTTAATTGTTACTTTGTTCAACTACTTGAACAAAGTAATTATCATATGAATGAATATTTTTGTTTATGAGTAGAGTCATCTATATGCCTACTTGTTAATAAGAACCATCAAAAATTGCACTAAGAGAAAGACTTCCCGGGATAGATTAGTTACTTTTATATTGTTGCATTTTAGAATAGATAATCCATAATTCCAATTAGATATTAGAAAATCGATCACTTATCCATTCCAATTATAAATCTTTGGGAAACTGGTCCCATTATATCCAGTCAGAGCCACCACACCAAACGGAAAAGGAGTTGTTTGTAAGGTCCGTACCAGGTGGTTTTCCCCGATGTTGATGCAACGATTTTCGAGGCATCAACATTTTTGGTGCTAGAAGGAGGGTTTGAACTGTGAATGGTGAGAAATATAAATCTATAATCCATTCTGAGAGTAAATCTCCCTCCACCTCACCTCTGACTTCTCCCTCGCATGATAAATCTCCAGTTTCTAAGTGAGAAGTTGAGGAAACAACAACCACTGCTCAAGCCCAAAACATCTTAGATAAATCAACTCTAGAATATCCTGAAGTACAGTCTCTAATTCATAAACTTCAAGGATTCTCAATATCACCATAGAAATCTGAGTTATCTCAAGGCAATGTGACTTCGTAATTCATTCCTTCTCGTCCCCTCACCAGACTTTAGAGTGAAAAGCTTGGTATTGAATCTACTGAATTCCTTTTACCTAAACAAAAGAGAGCAAGGAAGACAACTTAAGGGTCTGATAGTGAAACTTTCTCGTCATCATCATCCATTTCAACTTCTCCATTGCAAAGTCAACCATCCACTTCCCCACGCCAAATTGTCATTTAATAAGGTACTGGAACTTCAACATCTGCTTCTCAACCATCTAGAACTTCAATATCCACCCCTTCCCAACCATCTGGAACTTCATCTGTGCTATCATCCATTAGTAGCTCAACAATGGCACAGAACCCATGGAACAATCTTGGTGCAGTCAAAATGCCTGCACCTTTGAACCCATTGCCAGCTCATCCAGACAAATGGTTGCCGAAATTCAATCCAGATGCAGACATTCAGGCAGATGAACACATAAATAACTTTATGTTGTCAATCAATTTAAAAGGAGTTACTGAAGAAGATGTGGTTGTCAATATTTTCCCGTATACCTTACAAGGATCATTCGGGTCTTGGTACTTTTCGTTACCATCAGGATCCATTACTAGTTGGAATATTTTCTAAGAGCAGTTCTTAACTAAATATGGTGATGACATATCTGTAGCAATGTTAATCAATGATCTCTCAAATCTTAAGACAGAATCTAGAGAGCCTATAAAAGAGTTCAATTCATGATTTAATAAACTCTTAAATAAGATTCCTACTGCCTCAAAACCTAGTGAACAAGTTAAAAGTGAATGGTATATATCAGATTTACCTTCAAACATAGTTATGTTTGTAGATAAAGCTGCAAAACCTACTCTAGCATAAAATATGAAAGAGGCAATTGTTGTGGAAAAACGTATCATCGCCTTAGAAAATAAAGTTGCTCTTGAAGATAGAAAATATAAAAAAAAGTCACCTTCAAAGATGATTCAAAGAAGAAAATGGCTAAAGATCCATACGATATGGAAGGTCTCCAAAAGGTTCTAAAAACTATGTCAAATGAAAGGATAGAAATTAAGAAACAAGTAATTGAGACCTCAACTAAGAAGCCATTTAGAAACTTTAAGAAACCAGAATCAAAACCCCCTAATGCTATATCCAATGTAGAGTCAGATCTCAACGACGATGAAGAAAAAAATAAAGTCTTATCATCTGAAGAAATTGAAGAAGAGGTAGCTGTAGAATGTCATGGGATGTGGGACTTAATTTTTCCCAATTCTGATACTGAAAATGAATAGGAAGCCTTTCCAGTAAGTACTAGAAGTAAAGGAACTCCTAAACCTATTCAAGCGACTCAGAAGAAAAACAACATGGGTACTACTACTAAAGAAAAGGCTCCCACAAAGAATTCTACAGCGATACCTACTCAAAATCAGCCATCAGCGTCCAATCCACCTTCATCATCTAAAACATTAGTAGTTTCAAACTCTATGGATTACAACATCATTGAAGACATGAAGAAAAAAAAATCCAATATCACTATGTTTGAGCTTAGTAAGCTTAAACATCAACAAAAATTGTTGCTCAATGAATTAAATGCAGTACCTTCTTCTCCTCTTCCGAATGTTGTATTGTCCAAAGCTGCTAATGAGATAGGTAAGCCACCAACTGGTAGAGTAGAAGCTACTGATGTTGTTCTAATTGGAGATAGATCAAATTCCAATACTCCTCCTTTTCTCTTGACCTATGAGATTTATAATAGAAATTTGCACAATTTCCCGATAGACTCAGGAGCTTCATTTAATATAATTCCAACTTCGGTTTGTTCTAAACTGAATATTAAACCCCAAAAGTCTGCAGTGCATATTGTCTAGTTGGATAGAACTAAGTTCCAAGTACTGGGAGAAATCAACTCAGTTACCATTAGGTTATCAGTTGATCCAAGAGTGGTTCATAGAATTGATATATTAATTGATGATATTCCTAAGTTTTATGGTTTGATTTTAAGTAGAGACTGGTCTGAGAAACTTCATGGTTACATTTCTACCGATTGGTCTCACATGTGGCTTCCCTATAAGCGGAAGCCAAATCAGATCAAGATCGATTGGGAGAATCATATTATTCATATTATAACGGAATTTTAACAAGAAAACTAGCCTATAGAATTCAACAATAATATTCTTGGTAGCTACTCATCTGAATCATTATTTGGTAATTTTAGTTCTCAATCATCACCTTTCTCTGTCAATAATTTCACATCTCAAATTGAAAATTTTTCCCAAACAGATACATCAAGATGTGTTGAGATTGCTGAGGAAATTGTAAATAAAACTGTAGATAAACCTTTGTTTTGGTCATTATATTTTGATGGGTCTAAATCTAATGATGGTGCAGGAGCAGGATGCATTTTAGTTAGCCCTAAAGGAGAAAAAACTATGCTATTGTGTAGATTAGAATTCGAGTGCACAAATAATATTGTTGAATATGAAGCCTTGATTCAAGGAATTTACAAAGCAATAGGTCTTACGGTGCAATATTTGAAAGTGTTCAGTGACTCTAAAATTGTTATAAATCAAGTTAGAAATACTATACATTGCCTTTCTAGTCGCCTTAAACATTACCAATCCTTGGTACAAGATCTTGTATCTCATTTTCTAGAATTTAATATTTCTCCCATTCCTAGATCTCAGAATGCAGCAGCAGATTTACTAGCCAATGTTGCTTCTAAGCTCCTTCCATCTGAAGATTTTCAGTAGAGTTAATTTTTAGACCATCGATTCCCGATAATGTCACTAACTGGTGAGTATTCAATCATGGCGATGAAATTTTAAATTTTTTAATTTTTGATAAGTCCTATGATGATCAAATTATTGATGAAAGTGAGCATGATCTTCAAATGAAGGAAAAAGTTGAAGAAAATTCAATACCTAAGCTAGTGGTCAAACTTGAAGATCTCTATGACATCAAAGATAGGTTTAAATAAGTTACTAATTCAAACCTTCAAAGTTCTACTTTGAGATTTGAATTAATAAATCTTGGCACAGAGGCTAAGCCACAAAATATCAATCTAGGATTAGGACTCACCTCAGAAGAAAGATTTGTGTTTATCAAATTATTGAATAGATATAAAAATGTCTTCGCTTGGAATTATGATGAATTGAAAACATATGATACTTCTATCATACATCATACAATTCCGATGACATCTGAATAAAAACCAGCACAACAAAAATTAAGGAAAATTCATCCGACCCTTGAAAGTTATATAAAAGCTGAGCTAAAAAAACTCTTGAAGGCTAAGATAATTTTTCCTGTTATACATTCAAATTGGGTGTCCAATTTGGTACCAGTGAGAAAAAAGAATGGTGACATTAGGATTTGTATTGATTTTATAAATCTCAATAAGGAAAGTCAAAAGGATAGCTTCCCACTACCAACAATGGAGAAAACTCTGCATTGAGTGGCTGGTTCTGAATTAATGTCTTTTTTAAATGGTTTTTCGGGGTATAACCAAATCTTGGTGCACCCTAATGATAGACTCGAGTCTATTTTCAGAACTAAGTGGGGAACTTATGCCTATCAAAAAATTCCTTTTGGTTTAATTAATGCTGGAGCTACCTTCCAAAGAGCAATGGATATAGCATGCAAAGGTCTGATCAATAAATTAGTAGTTGTCTATTTAGATGACATTACTATCTTCTCTAATAAAAGATCAAATCATTTACATGATTTGAAACAAATCTTTGAACGCTGTAAAAGTTATGGGATTTCACTAAATCCTAAGAAGTCATATTTTGCTCTTGACCAAGGTAAACTCTTGGGGTTCATTGTTTCGAAAGATGGTATTTATATTGATCCAAATAGAATCAAAGAGATTTATGATATTCCATTTCCACATAATAAAAAATCGATGCAATCATTTTTAGGTCAAGTAAATTTTGTAAAAATATTTGTTCCATATTTTTCACAAATTGTTTTACCATTACAAATCATGATCAAGAAAAACTCACCGTTTAAATGTGGGCATATAGAAAGGGAGGCTTTTGATTCAATGAAGCAAGAAATCATAAATTCTCCCGCGTTGAACACTCCTAATTTTTCAAAACATTTTATTTTATACACTCTAGCATCTAATTCATATTACGCAACA
>APFE030962244.1:0-34520 GCA_000404065.3 Pinus taeda | reverse complement strand
GTGTGTGTGTGTGTGTGTGTGTGTGTGTGTGTGTGTGTGTAACATGACCTGGAACTATCAAGTGATAGTAGGAGTTATCATCCTAAGGCCTTGGGGCACTAGGCCACTGGAGGGTTAAATAATGTGCATATGTGGCCTAGGGAGATGGATCCAAGATGGATGGTAGGTCCAACAATTGATGGTCGAGGCATTGCTTAGGCCATGGGGCCAATAAATTGTGAGAACATTAATAACACGAAATTTTATTAAAATAGAGAAATTCAAATTTACAAGGGGTCAAGAAGATAGTGGGGCAAAGGATTCATGGCGTGTGACATGGAAGGAGGGGTTTGACATGGTGCCTTCATGGCATGGAAGATTGCACTCAAAATTGACCTTTTTGCAAGGCTAAGTGGGAGTAAATTGAGTGACACATGGAACTTCGATAGAGGCCATGTGGAGGTTATGATGTTAGAATGATTTTAAGTTAGAGGGCGTCGTAAAAGTGATAGTGGAGTAGGCCAACAAATAGAGGCTAGTAGAAGGGAAAGTGTACAACATATTATGGGAAAATTGTCGTCTCAAGCACCAGCCATCAGGTAGTGCACATATGTCCTAGGTGTTGTGAAGGGAAATGGATGGATGCCAATAGATGGAGGGAGTAACCAGAACTAAACAGGAATGTCACAATGCTAGATTATTGGGCAGCAGACCTAGAGCGTAGGGGTTAGGTGTCAAGGGGGGTGAAGGGTCAATGTTGATAGTCTGTGGTAGACGAAGAGCCCTCCATCAAGTAATGTTAACTCTAATATCCCATCATTCTTCTGTTTTTAATAGTTTCTATGCGGAAAATGCATTATAATGGCGAATGGTAAATTGAAACCCATGGGCAGGGGTCCGATGGGGGCCACAAGGGGGTGACGTGGACGATGCAAGAATTACCTAGTCAAGGATGACATATGATGTGAAATTTATGAAATTAATACATTGTATGTCATGGATTGCCAAATGGGCACTACGTGGGTTCCACATGGGTGCCACGAGGCACAACCAAGTGACATGGCAAACGGTCACTAGGTAAATGTTTAATCAACCATATATTTCAATCCATAAGTCATATTGGGGTAAAATTGATATCTTCGGAAAGGTATTGATGAGAAAGACACGATGGTGATGCTTATCTTGTAATTTGAGAACTTTAAAAAAGATTGAAAAATTTAGATCCCATTTCCATAATAGGAATTTAGAGATCAAGTCATCATATTAGCTCCCTCATATTAGCCTTAATATGGGCTATGGTTAGTAAGGGGGTATGTTACAAAGTGATATCGGAGAAATGTTCAACACTATACCTTTCGGAATAAGTTGGTGCCCTATTCCATAATTAACAGAGCAGTAGGTCCAATGCTTAGATCATTGGAGATGGAGTGGAGCTCTAGATCTGAGTGCAACAACAGAATGGAATATGATTGTATACTACTTGTAAAATTTGATTGAGGATTGTATGCTTACTACAAGGATGTTATGGTATGATTAATTTTATTGAAAAATGAAAGGATATTGCATGTGTTTTCTAATAGGATTTTGAAGGTGTGGATAGTCTATTGTTGTGACCATGGATGCTTGTTATTTCCTTATTTTTGTATAAATTCTTCCATGATTTTGGTGCATAATTGTTATAGTGTACCAACACTATTGGCTAAGTGGTATGTTCTTACACGCTTGTGATGAATGTGCATGTGAAAGCTCTCTACATAAGAGGGATTGGGGAAATCCCTGTGTTGCTTGTATTGCATAGTATAGCTATTTCTATATATATATATATATAGATAGATAGATGGGGAATTGTTGTTCTCAATATTATAAATATCTTGTCTGATATAGGAATTTTTTTTAAATTTTAAAATTGTATGACTGGTATCTGTGTGTGTATGTGTGTGTGCAAATGCATTCTTGTATTAGGATGCAGTGAAGGAACAATGATGTTTCTTGGTATGACACAATTTTAGTAGAGAACCATAATAGTAGTAGGAAAAGAAAGTTATCCTTAAACGTATGACTATTTAAGTGACAAGAATTGCAATTGGCATGTTTGGGTAACCCGATAAGGCTACCTACTGAGTTTCAAGGAACTTGGAGTAGCCAAGTGGGTTTGTTTAATCCATGGGATAATGGATAGTGATATGGCAACCATGAAAATGTCCTAAAGGATCTTCTATAAACCTTTATCTTACCTAATATATATATATATATATGCCATTTTTACTAACAAGTTCTTGTCACGAATCATTCTTGTGGAAGAATGGTGGTTTAAAATTTTATATGATGCATATGTGAATGGCTGATTGGGATAATATAAATAAGTCGTCTAATGAGATTCCCAATTATGTGAGGAATCAACGGGGAAGGGGAAAGACTGAGCTAATTGATGATTTTAATTATCATGTGATTATGAATTTTATGTGCCCATGTTGTATCATGATTAATGAAAAGGAAATTTTGATGGTTTTGGCAGTAGGTATATGAACTACTAACTGAAGTCCTTGACCATAGGATTGGGCATGTACTTCACTAAGTGTTGTGCTCATTTCATAAGAGAGTTTGGTGGAGCAGAGATGCTCAGATGATAGTTAGGATGAGAAACCTAGAAGGCTTGTTGGCTGACAATCAGAGAGCACTAGTTGTGCGCTCAGGGCTAATAAACCAACTAGAAACTATTCCAGTTGAGTACTTCTGAGACATTAAGGTATCGTAGGGCTAGTGGGTTGATAACACCTAATGTCACCTAGGGGGGCAAGCTAAGAACACAAGTGGAAGCACTGTTGAGAAGTTGTTGGAAAAGTTCACTCTTATTCCAATAGAGGGAAACATAACTAAAAAACCTCATATATATATATATATACACACACATACGTCTCTCTCCAAAAGTTGAATTAAGACTCTTTGTTCTCTACCTGAATCCCTACACTAGACAGTTTTGTGTAACAATGAGAATCTGTTGAGAACAAATGATAAGTGGGATTTGACAATAACATGTGTGTGAATGGTTAAGTAACCATCCACGGGACTATATGTGAAGATGGTGTTGATTGGATACTATGTGGAGTGGGATAACCACAATAAGTATTGTGCCTCGGGTCTAAGAAAACACTGATTGTTGGAAACCACACTAAGTGGTTAAATTTTAGAGATGTTGAATGCAGTACCTTGGGGGATGAGAAGATATTCAAATGGGCTAGACCTAAAAGACAAGGAGGGAAAGAGTTAAGATTTAAATTATTTCAATTTCTTTATGATGAATCTCATAAAAGATTATATGGAATGGTGTAGGATTGTATGGGGACTACCCAACTAGGGTGAATAAAGCTCGTTGAAAAGATGAACAATAAAAACTTGAAGATATTAGAGTGTCCAACAAAAGTACTATAAATTGCAAAAATAGTGATTGAAAGATGGTTGATTTAATGGATTCTATATCCATTGAGTTGTTAGGCAAGAAACTATGTACGTGAAAGATTAATATAAATGAGCTAGAAATATAAATCTCATTGTGATTTATGTTGTAATTAAGCGTGTTTTTTGTGTGTTTAGGAATAAGAACACCAAGGATGGTGTTCCTCCAAAGGGGTGTGGTTTTTGACAACCCATGGGTTATCCTCCTATCATAAACACTTTAATTATTTTTATTAAAATTAAAATGGTTGAGAAATTAGGACGCATATTCCACAACTTGGGGAAGGAAGATTGATTTAGGAAGCTGGAATATTTAATTTCAACATGCAGGATGAAGTATTTTCCTTTAATAGGATGACATGTTTTAATTAGGTTGGAAAAGAAGAGGACAACCACCATACCTCCTTGGGTGAACACACAAGGAAAATAGGACAAAATTAAATACAAGAGTGGGCTACGTTGGCAAGGGAAGAGCGAGTAGAGGATGATAGGTTGAGGATTGATGTAGGGAGTTATTGTAAGGACATACCCAAAACCACACAAACACAAAAGAACCAATAGCTAGAGACTAACAGACAAGATGAAGAGTGCAGGGTGAACGATTCAACAACTAAGATACGGTTGTGACAATGGCAATGGAGGTTGTGAAGGGATTTATTGATAAGGAGAAGGAAAAGAACGAGGGGCTTTCACGTAAGAGGATTATATGGATGAAGAAGGCTTAGAGTTAGCCAGGGGAAAGGAACAAGAATTACTCATGAAGAGGAAGGAAAACAAATAAAGAAAATTGGGACAAAGGGAGTCACTCAGTATCAAATCAGCTGAAGAAGCCCAAGAGCATTTGTTGGCTGAGGATAGAGAGAAGTGGCTTGCCATGAACTAATGATGTCACCTAGAGTGGTTTGAATAGGGACTGAAGAACCCACTAGGAAGCTTATGGATTGAGGAAACTACTTGATAGGGGAAAGAGATATTCAGGTACTTGGAGGCTAAGGAAACACTAAGTGTGTCCCTAGGCTGGGAACACTAGTGCTTACTTCTCTAAAGAACTACATAAAAAGGATCATATCTATGCTTCAATAATAATTTTTCCACCTGAAGAACCTTCTCGTATTGAGCTCTCCTCCTCCCGTGACTGAGTGATGGTTTGCCTAAGGGCTAAAGAATCCATAAAGTTTGGCTTACCTTAGGAAACAACTAGGAAGTTATTGACTTATGAATCTACTATCCTATCAATAGTTTATCTAGTTGAAGAACCTTCCCATATTTGCATAAAGGCTCTCCTCATGTGACTAAGAGAGGCCTATCTTGGGACTGAGTGATGGTTTTCATAAGGACTGAAGAATCCATAAAGTATGGCTTGCCTTAGGAAACCACTAGGAAGTTATGGATTGATGAATCTATTATCCTATCAATAGTTTTTCTAGTTGAATAAACTTCCCATATTTGCATAAAGGCTCTCCTCATGTGATTAAGAGTGGCTTGTCTTGGGACTAACAAAACCAGTGGGATACTTATGGACTGATAAATCTATTGCTCCATTAGTAGTTTTCCAGTTAAGGAACCTTCCCATGCTAGGATGAAACTAATCCTTTAGATTGGAGATGTTGTACCTTGGAAGACAATCTCCAACTAAGGAGAGGTCACCTTCGACTGAGGAGAGGTTAGTGCCCAAGAAATTTAGTGAAAATAATGAAAAGATGAATTGGTTGTCCCATTTTTCAAATCCCAAAGATTATTTTTAAAGGAAATTCTTCTTAATCTTTAATGGAAAGGAAGAATTTGCATGAAGTTGCCTTTTGATGTTGGTTACAACTTAAATGAAAGAATAAATATAGTGGAAATTCTCCAACAAGGATGATATCTATGCTTCCATAATACTTTTTCCACCTGAAGAACCTTCCCATATTGAGCTATCCTCCTCCCATGACTGAGTGATGGTTTTCCTAAGGACTGAAGAATCCACAAAGTGTGGCTTGCCTTAGGAAACCACTGGGAAGTTATGGACTGATGAATCTACTATTCTATCAATAGTTTTTCTAGTTAAAGAACCTTCCCATATTTGCATAAATGCTCTCCTCATGTGACTAAGAGTGGCTTGCCTTGGGATTGATTGATGGTTTTCCTAAGGACTGAAGAATCCATAAAGTTTCGCTTGCCTTAGGAAACCACTGGGAAGTTATGGACTGATGAATCTACTATCTTATCAATAGTTTTTATAGTTGAAGAAAATTCCCATATTTGCATAAATTCTCTCCTCATGTGACTAAGAGTGGCTTGTCTTGGGAATGACGAAACAAGTGGGATACTTATGGACTGATGACTCTACTGTTCCATTAGTAGTTTGTCTAGTTGAGGAACCTTCCCATGTTAGGTTAAAACTAGTCCCTTAGATTGGAGATGTTGTACCTTGGAAAACAACCTTCGACTAAGGAGAGGTCAGTTCCAAAGACATTTATCCAAAATAATGAAAAGATGGATTGGTTGTCTCATTGATCAAAGCCCAAAGATTATTTTTAAAGGAAACACTTATTAATCTTTAATGGAAGTAAACACTTTGTTTGAAGTGGCCTTTTGATGTTGGTTACAAATTAAATGAAAGAAGAAAGCTAATGGAAAGTCTCTAACAAGGATGATATATATGCTTCCATAATACCTTTTCCACCTGAATAACCTTCCCATATTGAGCTCTCCTCCTCCCATGACTAAGTGATGGTTTGCCTAAGGATTGAAGAATCCATAAAGTGTGGCTTGCCTTGGGAAACCACTCTAAAGTTATGGACTGATGAATCTACTATCTTGTCAATGGTATTTCTAGTAGAAGAATCTTCTCATATTTGCATAAAGGCTCTCCTCATGTGACTAAGAGTGGCTTGTCTTGGGACTAAGTGATGGTTTTCCTAAGGACTGAAGAATCCATAAAGTGTGGCTTGCCTTAGCAAACCACTGAGAAGTTATGGACTGATGAATCTACTATCCTATCAATAGTTTTTCTAGTTGAAGATCCTTCCCATATTTTCATAAAGGCTCTCCTCATGTGACTAAGAGTGGCTTATCTTGGGACTGACGAAACCAGTGGGATACTTATGGACTGATGAATCTACTGTTCCATTAGTAGCTTGTCCAACTAAGGAACCTTCCCATGTTAGGATGAAACTAATCCCTTAGATTGGAGATGTTTTACCTTGGAAGACAAGCTTCAACTAAGGAGAGGTCAGTTCCCAAGAAATTTATTCAAAATAATGAAAAGATATATTGGTTGTCCCATTGTTCAAACCCTCGAGATTATTTTTAAAGGAAATGCTTCTTAATCTTTAATGGAGAGAAACACTTTGTCTGAAGTGGCCTTCTGATGTTTGTTAAAACTTAAATGAAAGAAGAAAGATAGTGGAAAGTCTCCAACATAGGTTTCTTAATGCAGGATCTGTGTTTTCAACTTTAGAAGAAAATATAATTAACAGAATAGGAAAGATGAGCGCATAATTAAGGAATTTTAACTTGAAATTACATAGAACTAGTTTTCAGAATTGTAATATTAAAGACCAACCGGTTCATTACTCTTTATTATGAAGAATAAATTAAATGAAACAAAGAGAAAATACATTTGTACTCAACAGGTGTCTGGAATCACTAAAACTTCTTCATTGAATTCCATATAAAGCTGAAAAGATACAAGTGTTTTCTGTTTTTGAGGTCCAGAACTTAGAACCCTCAGTTCTCTTTCTAAAAATATTTATACAAAATCTCAAAAGATAGTTATAAATTTGTCAACTACCCAAAATTTCATAACTTTCTAACTACTTCAAAAATAATAGTTCTTTCAAACTCTATAATAGTTCTTTAGAACTTTAAAATATTTCTTTCAAAAATATTACAATAGTGGAAAAACAAAATATTAATATGATCGAAAAATGTCAAGTGGTGTTGTTCTATTTGGTAATTTGAGATTGGGCTATAGATGAAGATCCTACATCTGTAGTAGTTGCTGATGGTGACATCCATTCCCTACACTTCCTCCGTATTTTTGTATTAGGACTAGGAGTTTTGTCAAACTTTGAATGTGCCATCCTGAAATTTGTAATTCTACTATATGTTGGCTTGTCCACAAAAAGAGTTCTCATCAACCATGACAATTGAAAATCCATCTCCAAATAGTTTACAATAGTTATTCCTTTCAACACTGTTGTTCTTTCATGAGTTTATCCAATTTTTCTTTTTGCCTCCACCAGAAGAGTCTCATAAGTTTCCCAAGGTAATAAATTACCTTTCTGGTCCCAATATGAAGGAAAACCTACTCTTGTTATCTTCTGAAAATCAGTGTTGAATTTCATTAAAGTTGCCTTAACCTTTGTTAACTTTGTCTCTATTGTTTTCCTGTAGAGGTTCTTCATAATCATTTTGTTTATCTCTAATACATATTCAGTTCTATATTGAACTCCTAATTCCCTTAACTGCTGAGAAGATCGTGAATTAAGGAAAACTATCATTTTCTTTACGAAATTAGCTCTTTGTTGTGACTTTTGTTTATTTGCAACAATCAGATTTTCTAGATCCCTGATGATGATCTTTTCTTCTTCCACTATAGACAATGATTCCTAGATATCTCTAACAGTATGAATGATGCCATTCCATAGAATCTCCCTAGATTGAATAAGGGAAATGTTTCCCTTCACCTTCTCTTTCAATTCTTTGATCTCCTTAGAAGCAACTTCAAAATCATCTATGTATTTTTATGCAGTCTCCATAGCCATGGCTATTTACCTTTCATTACCTTTTATGATTTTCAATGCATTTTCATAGTCTCTTTGTGCTTTTTTCATTTCATTCTAAAAAATATTCATTTCATTCATGACCCTGGTTAGTTTATTAGTTGGGTCTTCTGAATCAGCTGGTATTACAATAGTGCAAACATGTGAGTCAATATTTTGTTGTAGAACAATGTTTATTTCTTTCACCTTAGAAATTTCATCATTTATTTTAATCAACTCCTCAGTCAAAGCTTATTTCTCCTTTTTTACCTATGTTACTTCTGGTGCCATTACATGTTCTATTGCAGGCATGACCAATTTCTTTCTCAATACCTGAACCTCTGTTTCTGATCCCTGCAACAACTTTTGAACAACACTTTTATCTTCTGGATTCACCCCAATTTTAATGATCATCTTCTTCAATTCTTCATTTTGAGTGACTAAGGCTCTTGAATTATCCTTTTCCAACTTTAATTGGCTCACCACCTTTTCCAAGAAAGTTTCTTCTCTGTTGAAAACCAAGGATATTTTCTTCAACTCACTATAAATTAATTCCCCAGTTTGACTATGTAAATTAATTTTACCAGGCAAAGGAATTTCTCTAACATCCACTATAAAATTAACAATCTTGAAACCAGAAGAAGAAGATACACTTAAAGTGGAAGGGTGAGAGAAAGCTAACTTAAGTTGGTCTCTTTCCAAATCCATAGCTGAAAGCAATCTGGTTTGATAGTCGGAAACAAATTGTGCTTCCACCTATGAATCCATATTTTCTTTGACTTTTTTGTTTATTCTTCAATTTGGGAGTACATTTGTTTGATCATGGAGACTGAAATTTTGTCATCTTATTCTAGAATAGGAGAAGAAGGTGTGCAGACAGCTTCTCCTAATTGTAGCTAAAATAATGATGAGCTACCGCCTTCAGATAACTTCTACTTATTTGAACTTCTCTCAGTTTCTTCTTCTAATTCTATGACAT
Source organism: Pinus taeda (assembly GCA_000404065.3). Classification (NCBI taxonomy): domain Eukaryota; kingdom Viridiplantae; phylum Streptophyta; class Pinopsida; order Pinales; family Pinaceae; genus Pinus; species Pinus taeda. Next base: position 25,361 of record APFE030962244.1, on the reverse strand, counting down.
CCTCACTACCTCTTTCCAAACTTTTCTCACTCTGATGAGGAGTTTTAATTTCCATATCTCCTGATAAGCTAGATTGGCCTCCATTAACCAATTTATGTATTTCTAGTTTAGCTTCATGAATAAAAGGAGCATAAGAATTTTCCACCCTTCTATTTGAAATAATGTGGTGTGGGTCATATGCATATTTTTCACCTAGTTGTAAATCCATCTCGTCAAGTATTTTATTTACTTCTTCTGTGGCTTTTTTGTTGTTTACAATGAAAGGTTCCATTATCTTTGGAAATTTAAATAAATACGCCTTTTTTGCTGGCACAAAGTGTATTTGATCTACATTCAAGCTATACCTAATGAAGTCCAATGAAAAAACCTCATAGGTATAAAAACTGGAAGTCTAAAAGGGGCAATTTTTGCTGCATATAATCTGATTTCTAAATAACATTCAAATTGAAACCAAGCACCCACTTTGACATATTTGCTAATTTGAAGTATAGAATGAGACTTTGGCAAGAAACAGGGTGAAGGAGAATTGTTCAAAATTGAATAAACAACTAATAGGAAAGAAGAGGAAAAATACTCAATCCTTGGCCATTACCAGTGTCTCTTATCACATCAGTCCAAAACACTATTCATTGTTTGTTTTTATTAGGGTCCACGATATTCAGCCCTAAATGCATGAACCTTTCCACATGAGTATATAAAAAGAGATATGTGACAAGAGATGGAAATCTAAAACGAGTGACAGGAAGATCTAATAATTGATAATTTATCATTCTTTCCCCAAAAAAAGGTATATCAAAAAATATATATGGGTTCATCATTAGACTGAACATTCCTAAGATGGCCTCATCCACAGTGTTGGTGTATTCCTTTCCTAAGATTTTTACCATAATTTGTAGCACATATCTGACTTCTTCAACAAAAGTATCTAAAGGAAATTGAGGAGGTTCCATAGGCAAATTTTTTTCCAGCAGGCATTAAAAAGAAACTGAGTTGAGCATAGTTAGAAGAATACAAGTCTTGAAATGTGGAAATCAAAGATTCTTATGAGAATGTAGTGTGAGAATTTTCAACTGGGAAGCATAAGGCTTGCTAAACTAACAAAGTTGACACTTGAAATACATTTTCCCCTAATTTAGTTATGACAAAACATTTCTGTGGGTAAAGGGCACACCAACATGCGTTTCCATTCATGAAGAGTATGGCTGGGAGCTTGAGCATCAACACTCGGTGAAGGATGACTCCCTTCTGTCTGAGCCTCTTCCGTTATTTCTTTACATTTTTGGTGAACCTGTCATCCATGATTTCGCATGTGTATCTTCATCCACGGATGCACCCATTTTTTATCACTCGTAGGACACACCAAATGTGGGTCCATCATCCAACAATGGAGAGGATAATTTATTCATTAAAAATCCACTTGATATTTCATCTACGTTTTCCAGAAACATAGAGGATGAGTTTGTTCACTTTTCATCTACCTCTCTGTTTGATTTATCATATCATGAGGATGCCGATAAAATCATTGATTTTTCTAATCGTGGTTGTCGTGATCCATTTACTCCTATATTCGATCATGATCATGTTTCTATCACAGTTGATTTTTTGAAGCCACTAATTTATTATGATCTATCTGACAAGGAAGTTGAAACACCCCAGAGTGTCGAGGCACTTTAGCCCGAGCTAATGGTTATGTCAGGCCCTCGCTATCATGAGGTTGGTTTCACTTCCAATTAGGAAATTATTCAATCACCTGAGGCTCCTCATCACTCATCTATATGCATTGAAGATAAATCTTACACACAGATCATGCTTCCTCCACTCGAACTGTACGATCCCATCGCTCATGCATTGGAGGAATATTACATTGAAAGCACACGTGCAAGATGCAAGTTGTCTTTTTTTCTTTCGTTTTCTTGCATGTCGCGGTCAAGAGTGTGTGTATGCTTCAAAGCTGCATGCAGTATCTCACAACACCGTGATAAGTCCACAGACCACATGTCATGTACTTGCACTCACTTATGTCTGGTGGACACTTTTAAACATGAAGTGCATTTGTCTTCATTTCTATATTTTTCTTTATTTTTGGTTCGCACAACCGGGTTGCTCATAGACCAAGCCTTCACCAACATGGGTCAACCAATGCGCCAATAGCTGCATTGGAAATATCACTTCACATGATCAAGCCCATGCACCATTAGCTTAGGAGTAGGAGTAGTGTTTGCTTGCATGCTTGTTTGCTTACTTTCTTTGCTTGTTTGTTTGTTTTTTTGCTTGTTTTCTTACTCACTTTGCTTTCACATTTACTTCTGCTTCTGCTTTGCTTTGTTGTTTTTTTGCTTCTTTTTGTTCGTAGGTTAGTTTCGCATGAAACCATGTCTGATTCTTGAAACAAGATGGGTAAAGAACAAGAGGCCTTGTGTAGCTATCACTACTTGGTTATCTATCATCATGCCTCTGTATGAAGAACTTGTTACTTTTATTCCATGATACGTCGATGGAAAATACGTAATATTCGAAGTGAAACTTGGTGAAAACACAACACTTGTGCGCTAGATAGTGTCACCTACTCTAGTCAATTGTTTTTGGGATAACCTTTGTCAGCTCAGTCAAGTAGACTAAGGTGAGGGGAAAACCTTAACAAGCATGTCAGAGGTATATAATAAACTACTTCTCTGAAGGAACAACCTCTTCTACTCTCAATAATTCGGGATCCCTCTTCCTCCTTTGAAATGAATAAGTGTTATGCACAATTATGAAAAATGAAAAAAAATGAAAAGTGAAAAATGAAAACAAAAAAAATGAATAAGGTGAAAGAAGAGAAAGGCTTCTTGCACAAAGAGGTGATGTAAGTAACTTTGTCGGGGTACTGACGAGGTTCGTTGGCAGCAAAGCGATGATTGTGTTTCAGCGTGACTCCACCGAGGTACTGTCCAGGCCTGCTGGCAATGAAGCAACACAAGAGATGAAACTAAGGCTCTGATGAATATACTTCTTGTGCACCAACATACCCCTCAACCCCAATCAAAAAAAATGTGTTAACTTGGTTTGGAATGTGTGTCAATCGACCAAGATCTTGGCAGATGCTACATCTTATAATCAAGCAAGTTTGAAAACCAGACAAATTCAGAACTGAACAATAATTCTCGAGGTGTTAGACTTGTTTTTCACGAACAAGGTCCATTAAAAGAGCTGGATTTCTACCAGTGTGTCGCCAAGTGTTGTAGCGGCTAAAACCACCCTCCAAAATTTTTCCTTAGCTTTGTTTTGGAGCCTCCCTACCAACCTTACACAGCACCATGTCTTTCCTTGTGAAGTACACAAGCTTCAATGTTTTCCTTGCAAAATGATAGTTAGTGAATCATAGCTTGTTGCATCCCCCTCACAGGTTGTTTATCCGGACTTAGTCCAACTGTAGGTTGAGCATATCCCTCAAGAAATCGCACAATTCTAGAGGGGAACTAGCCTTCCCTCTAGAAAATATGCAATTCTGTCTAGCAGCCTGCTGGGCTCTAGAATTGCGCAAATCTGCCTATCATTGTTCACTGGAAAAATTAAGCAATTCCTCCCAATAGGACTACTCAGCCAAAAAATTGTGCATTCTAGGCAACACTTAGCTCCTCTACCCAGAATTGCGCAATCCCTCTGGGCAGCCAGCCTAGCTCCCTCCCAGAAATGCATATTTTTTCCTCCCAACTGAGTAGACTGTTGCATGTGCAGTTGAGTTGACAAATTAATTTTCATGCTTGGTCTGCTTCTCCCAAGGAAGCATACAAAGGCATCCCTTGATTCAGGTATCTACTTTTAGCAGCTGGAGGTTGCATGCAAGGATCATTTCAGAAACCTCCCACCAAGTGTCACTCTTCCTAGATTTGTGGCATGTGCGTCACATCTTTGATTCTATCAAAACTCATGAACCAGAAACTACAGAGCTCATTCCTCACATCGACATTGTAGCTCTGACATCCCACATTGCATCTAGGAGTCATCAACACATTCAACTCAGTTATTTGGGGTAAGCCCGCCTTCCATGTATTGTGTTGCATTTCTATTGCTTTTTGTGTTTCTATGTGTGTGATTGTTGTCTACTTGATTTCAGTGAGTACTTGTTGTCGTTTTGGTGTATGTTAGCTTGTAGAAGCACCATTTCAGTTTTCATTCGCATCTCACTGTTGTTGTATGCATAACGATATTTTGTACAGATGGTCACCATTGCGAAAACTCACTTCACACACATGTATGCTTTCCCGTTTTCTGAATCATGTGATTGTTGTTTGCATGAATGATCATTCACTCTTGTTTACACTCATCTCATCATGCATTCACACTTCTAATGTTTTCAATCGCCCATCAGCTGGACTGGGTTGTCTTGGCTCAGACCATGCCTTTCCCGACTAGCACTGCAGATTTCCAGAAGTGAAGGCTCTCCCTTCGCTCAAAAAATTGTGCCAATATAGCCAGGCACTGACGTCCATGCAAGCATTGTGCAATTATTGGAGGGAATGTCCTATTGGCCCCAGAAACTACGTAATGCAGTTTGCTGGTTGCATGTCACTACTTACTGAATTTGTGCATTGCACAGTTTCAGTCCTCAGTAGGCCATGCTGGAATGTGCATTGTGCAGTTCCAGCAGTTGTTCAACCTACTGATAGCCCGAACTATGCCTTGCACAATTTTGGCAGTCAGTCTCCCGACCTCCTGGCGAAAATTGTGCAACCTTCATGATCAGTCACACAGGTATGTTGCAAGTCAGTTCTCAAGATTGTTTTGGTTTTTGACTGACAGATTGCCTTCCATGAGTGTTTCTATGTCTCCAGGTATCATAGGTGTTCATTTTCCTCTCAGCAACACAGGTACAATGGTTTCCAGGAGAGCAGAGTTGAAGACATCGTTCAGAGCACACTTGGGGATGTAGTCGATCAATTGTCTATGAACTTTCCTACCCATGTAGACATTGAGTTTTTTGTAGACAAGGACATCAAGATATGAAAATATCAGCATCACAGTAAGCAACACCATCAACAACAGATGAAGGCAACATACTGAATGCAACGAACGCAAGAGGAATTTTGTTGACAACACAGAGGTGGAACAAAGTTGCAAGTTCAAGAAGATCCACTTGTGATGAAAGAAACTTTGGAGACTCAGGATATGAGGTGAAGACATGACAAGAAGATCACTCTAAGGCATATAATAGAACAGAGAAGGAGTTTCATGTGCTAAAGCTACAACTCAAGGAAGAACAAGAGCTGCATAGATGAGAGAATGAGTTGCAACAGGAACATGTACAGTAGTGCATCATGCACTCATGGATGAAATTGTGCCCATACAAGTTATAGATCCATCCTAGCAGCTGGCATGGAACAAACAAAGTGAGCAGTGTGGTTGATCGTATGCAAGGGAATGCAGTAGCATGCATGTCATTATGTACACGCACCGAGGTGAAGACAAGAAGCAAGTCCAATTGGAGTTGAACATGTACCTTGACAACTTGATGTGCACGACCACCAATACATGCTTGGAGAGTAGCATAGACACTATGCATCAATATGTTGTCATTCCGGTCGCACCAAGACATCCATGCGCATGCTATTAGATGAGTTGGACAGAGTTTCCATATCAGTGCACCCAGATGCAACGAAGGCAATAGCTGGCTTCAACAAGATGTCACCATTGAGCAAACGGAAAACCAAGCTTGGCATCATCTCATCACCTTCGACCATCACAAGCATGTCAAATAGTTGGTCTCACCACAACAGTCCGAGTGTCAGAGATGTCTTGCATGTCTTGCTCAAGCCATTTTGTCTCACATGGGCACATGTGGATTGTAATGTAATGTCTTGTCAAGTGGAAGTTCAAGTGTCAATAGTTGAATGTAACAGTCATAGAGTAGTTGAAGAATCATGAGGGTAGATGAATAGTCTCAAAGGGTAATGTCAAGGGTCACCCCACCCTTTGCTATAAATAGTACCTCATAACTCACTGTATAGGCTTTTGGTCAGCCAATCGTCAATAGGACTATCTTAGAGAAAGGTTGGATAGTATTGTAATGCGCCTTGGCTTCTCCATTGCGCAAAGCTAGTATATCTCTTTGGAGGAGAAGGTGGTTGTGGCTATAACATTCCACTATCGGAACTAGTGGTTGGACATGGATGTATTGAACTTACACTTCTTAATATTACAGAGCCATGACATTTTCATGCATATGTTGTTGTTATAGTCGGACTATTCTAGTTGCTATAGCAATGTATGTTATTTAACTTACGCATTTGTGTATGAACTATTTTGTATGCAATTGCATGAATCTTGTTGTAGGCATGTTGTTGTTTTAACCATCACTTTGGATTTCTCACTAACTTTCTTTCTAGCTAGTGATGCATCTTCGCTCATGTGTTCCCTTCCAAGTTGAGTACTATTACAGGTTTCCAAGGGGCACACTGACCTCACCCTCTATGTGTTAGAACCTCTCATACACCTTCCTTGACTCACTGCAGCTGTCACACCCTTGCTACCAACAGGGACATTTTACTTGCCTATGTGCGAAACCGCGGTCAAGGCATTACCATATGACCCACTACTGGGAATCTTACACCAAACGGTCTGAGGTCTAATTAGGACTTCTTAACGGGGAGATCCCCTGACATGTTGGCGTGTCCAGCACCATCAACAGGTTCCAACCCTATCCTTCTCAAGGCTCCAACCTTATTTTTAGAGGCTACAACCCCTAAGGCACAACCCTTTAACGTTTTTAATAAAATGAATAAGTAACTTACATTAATTTCTCCACAAGTCCGTTATGGACTTCCAATTTGTTCACTAAAGAATCTTAACTGTCCAATACTTCACTTGTCAAATATTCTAAAATTGCTAATGTTTCACTGTCCAAGTATGCTTTCAAGACTCCTAATGCTTCACTGTCCAAATATGCTTACAACACTCCTAGTGCTTAACTATCCAAGAATTTTCACTTTACTGTTTAGAATCATAAATTATTTATTAGTTCATGCCTCCAAACTTATCACTGTTCCAACCTTCAATTCTTCATGGGTTCTGTTATCTCAAAATCAGACCCTGACAGGCTGCTGATCAGGTAGACCTTAAGTAACTATTTCAAACCTACTTTTGGTTGAGGCTTAGCCTCCTCAACCTGAGAGGGCCCTCTCAGAGGATTAATAATTTTGATTATGAGTAAGATGTCTAACTCTTATGAAATAAAACGAAGGAATGTAAGTGGTTGAAACATAATTAGAAATTATCCATTGGGCTTATGGAGTCAAAACAGCTTCAGCATAACAGTGATATCAGCCTTACATAGAAGTCAGGGCATCTAGAATTCAACACATTTAGAACATACCAGAACATATAGGACAACACAGTTTATAAATGTATGAAGGAAATTAGAGCACAATCAGTGATTTCTAAGTAATCACACATTCATACCACTACAAACACTGAGAAGAGAACAATACAATACATTCTTAACCTTGAATTCCTTCTGATTCCTGAGAAGCAAAGCCAAACCTTGTATTACTAAAACAGAGTCTTTACACAGAGCACAATGTGAGAGCTTTTCTGAATAATTTTCCCAACCCTAGGTACATTGCTCTCTCTCCTATATATAGAATTCTTTACAAAGCTGAGATTCCTCCTCCAGCATGAGGGGAACTTGAATTCTACTTGCTATGACACCTATTCAAACTTTAACTAACTATTAAATGCAACAAACTACTAACTAGAAGTTTTAGAAACCTAAGACAACTAGGAGTCTGACTCCACATCATGCTAGTAATAGCATTAATTACAATCAAATCTCGTTCTCTAACAAGTGGTCTCCTTCAATTTAGCTTTGGTGGATGTTTGAAGCTCCTTGCTGGCCCTTAATGTCTTATCTCTTTACTACTGTTGGAAAGTAGGAAACTACCCCTATTTTTCTGCTTTTGGTTTCCTCAAGGATATCCGAAATCAATTATCCATGTTGTTCTTCTATGATTACACAAAAATATATTGGGGTGCCACGTTCTTCATGCTCTGTAGACCTTTCCTATATACCTGTGTGAAGACAAAACCTCTTCGAAGTTGTTTGAAATGTCATGGACAATACTAGCGGTGATCATTTGTATAACAGAAAGCATAGATTTCATATATCTTTATCCTCCGCTTGTTTTACCCTTGCTTGTTGCTTGCACATTGTAATTAATCATTTTCTGAAATCCCCTTTCAAAAATGTTTCCCCTTGATTACTCAAAATTGGTTGACTGAGTTTAATTATGCAGCTACAGCAGTTTCGTACCGCGCTACGAAACTGCTGTGTATTATGCATCACCTATAGCAGTTTCGTAGCGCGCTACGAAACTACTGTGTAATCACAAAACACAGCTTTAATACCAAAATTTGACTGTCTTGAGCCTCTTTATATTGAAATGTCCTTTTCAACTACCCTGAAGCTAATCAAAACTGAATGGAGATGCATCATTCTTCAAGAAAAACTTCAACAAGGTAAATCATCAAGATTTGGGACATAACCTTACTTGCTGTGTGATTTCCTTAAGGAAATTTTTCCTGCTGGCTTAGATGTATCTTCAAATCCTCAATTTGCCTCTTCATAACTCTGATCCCAGCTCTCAGTCTCATATTAACTCTTCTGATGAATTTGGCTTCCTTTATTGCAGGGACTGTCCAGGTATAGTATTGGGCATTACAGTCGACCACCTCGGGTATTGAAATTGTTTTGTCTTCCCACAAGGCCTCCATTTTGTTAAAATGAGCTTCCTTGATTGCATGTTTCCTTGAGGCTTTCTTCAATTTAGCAATTTCCAGGTTTGCTAATTTCAACTTCTTTTTTAACTCTTCAACACAATGTTCTTCTTGAGGGGTAACTGCCTTACCTTTATCTCTTTGATGTAGCTGAGATGATATTTTTGATGAAGTCACGAGTCCTTCATGAAATTGTGCTATCTCCTCTGTTTCACATGCTCCTAGCAGTGTCTCTTGTAACTGTCTTGAATGCCTCATCACAGGTCTTCTTGGCTTAAAGACAAATTTAGCAATCAGATCATCAAACTTGAGCTTTTTCGAGTCTTTGATCTTTTTGGTTTTGTCCTTTCCTGATTCTATCAAATCTTCTCGAACCAAGGGATATTCTTCAATATCAATAGCTTGCAGTAAGTCATTAAGACTTCCCTTTGAAAGTAGGCTTTCCTCAGTAATCACTGTCTTGCCTTTTTCCTTAGCTAACTGGCTCCTTGTCATTCTTCTCTGGACTACTTCACCTGTAGATGATTCATGTACACCTTGTTTGATCTGAGTTTTCTCTTTATAGAACTGTTGGGGTGTGTCTTGGATTATCAGTGGTTTGGTGGGTTCCTTTACCTACTTCCTAGCCTTCAATTTGACAAATCTCTTGGATCTTGTTTCTGCATGATGGCCAGTTGCTGTTGGAGAATCTTTTGCATCTTGAGGACTGAGACCAGTCTCGTTCTTGAAACCGGACATAAACATGAATGTGGGCCAGTCCCTACCTACTTTCTGGATCTCATGCAAAACGATTAATTTAATTAAGTCGTGATGAAACAATGAGGTCTCACAGGCTTCCTTTTTTAGTTGAACCTTGTCACACATTGTGCCTAGGCTACGAAACAAGTAGAAAGGTAAATCAAGAGATATCTTTCCTGTGAAATGAAACAGAAGCTTGAAGTGATATGAATACACCTTATGGTACCTCCCCTCATAGGTAAAGTACCTCTGTATGCAGGTAAGTATATTGGCATATGATTCCTTGACAAAATTCCTGGGCACATACTTATTTAAATCTGAATCAATGAACTCCGGCTTCAGAAATTCTTTGCATGGGGTCATATCAAATTTGAAATTTTTAAACCATATTTCCTCTCCCCTTGGGATTTCAGTAACTGTAGATATGACCTCTGGAGATATGGGTAATTCAAGCACCCCAACTTTTGAATTTGATCCTGTGAAATTCAAGGCAAATTCCTTGGTGACTTGCATATGGCCTCCATGAAGTTTTTCGCAGAAATTCCAACAGCCAACCTGCTTGAATGCGCATTCAACTTCTTTTTTCTCTACGATAATGTCTAAACCTTCAGGTTCGCTCCTCAAGCACCTGCCTGACCTGTGCTCCTTTCTTTCTGCAGACCCCTCCATGAAATTCCAGCGGGATAAAGGTTTGAAATACTGGCACTACCTTAATCTTAGATCATTGCCTCTCTTGAAAGCTTCCTCGCTTGAAAACATCCTCGTTTGATCCTCAGGGAATTCAAATTGAAGGCTTAACAATTTATTGCTCATGCATGAACCCAAACACAAATCATGACTGTGAATACTTGGCTCTTCTTGAAACTTGAAATCTGAGCGTACCAAGGTACCTAACGACTCTAATGATGAGGATAAGGGGTTGGACATGATAGGCGAAGTGTATAAGCTGACAAATGATGAAGTAAACATAACGGACTTTGATGGATATGACAGTTGAGCAAGATTTGGTACGAATCCCCACGAATCCCTGATTTCGTAGCGCAACCAGTGTAAAATTTGGGTTTTGCACTACGAAAACACCTAAACTACTTTGTAACACATAACAACCTTAAAACAAACTTGATACAGGGAATCTATGCAGGTTGTGGGACCAGTGATGAATGGGAACAGATTATTGACCTTTATTTAACCATACCACCAAGATTCCTAAGACTTAGACACTACATTGAACATGGAAGAACTGAACTTGGACTAACACCTAACCTTCACAATCAAACTGATGTGAATAATTTAGTAATCACTTCTTAAGTGATAACAGCGTGGCTCCACTTGGGATAGTGTGCTCCTGTAGTACACTAAGAACTCGTAGGTCCAATGCTTTATCCATTTTATGACAAACATAGATTTGCTTGACAAGCATCCCTTTCCAGCTTCTTGCGCCTTCACCTCAAGCTTAAGCCTTATGTTTTAGCTTGTCATTATTTACAACAAAAAGAAAAACTGATAAAACGGGTATATACAATGTTGTGAGAAACTGATAGTATTTCAATCAATGATAATGCTTTAGGAACTTGCCATTAACAGGTCCTCCAGCATATGGTTCTCCATCAATTTATTACAAAATGTAAGTGTTATTTCCATGAAAAGCAGCAATTTGATATGGGCCCTTCCACAAATTTTCAAATTTACCATGCTTACCTTTCTCTTCAATTCTGGCTTCCCATTTCAACACTCTGTCATGGATCTAAAAAGTAACTTCCTTGATATTCTTATCAAATGTTCTCTTGATTCTGTTCTGAATTTGTTGATGACTGTCATATACCTCATTCCTCTTCTCCTACAGGGATATAAGTTGATTCATTCTCCTTTGTACAACGTTTGGTTCTTCTTCTAGCCCTTGAATTAGTTTCATTACAGTTACTCCAAGTGATGTTGGAAATATAGCTTCAGCACCGTATACTAACTCATATGGCGAAGTGCCAATAGATCTCTTTGTACAAATCCGGTCAGCCCACAAAGCATACTTCAATTTCAAATGCCAAGCTTTCTTGTTTTCTTGCAGTACCTTCTTAATGATCCTCACAATGCTTTTGTTTGATGATTCGGCAAGGCCATTTCCTTGCGGATAATAAGCAGTAGAGTGTCCAAGAGTGATGTGATATTGGTGGCAAAAATTAATCATCTTCTTGGACTTAAAAGCTTGGGCATTGTCAGTTATAATCTTCATTGGACATCCAAATCTAGACAATATATTATTTTCTAAGGAAGAGATAATGACTGAATCATTAGCTTGCCTTGTTGGAATGGCCTCTATCCATTTGGTGAAGTAATCAGTGGCTGTGAGAATCTAGCGATGCTATCCTGATGAGGGAGGATAAATTTCCCCAATAAAATCCAATCCCCATTGCTGGAATGGCGCTTCAACATATATAGGAACCAATGGTAAAGGCATAAGTTTCCTTTTTCCCTCAAATATTTGACATTCATGACATGTAGCCACCCTTTTGTACGTATCTCTGAACATAGTTGGCCAAAAATATCCACAATCTCCTTTATGAAATTCATCAATTACTTTATCAACTTCTTCTTCAAGGAGACAATTTAACAAAATCCCTCCTGCATCTTTCCAAAACAAATTTTGGTCATAAACAAAATATTTTAAAGACTTCAACTTGACAAACCGAGCTTTGGACTTTGAAAGATTAGCAGGGGCTTTATTATGCTATAGAACAAATGCTACATCCTTGTACCATTCTGAAACCAAGAATTTCTCATTTATTTGGACCAACTCCTCTTCATTTTCAGAAATTTCTGAGATCTCTGTACTCAAATTAATGTCAAGATAGTCCAAATTTGACTGAGTCATTAGCTTTTCCAAGCCTTGACCCTTCACTAATTTGGTGGGTTTGATGTCAATGTCATACTCTAACAATTTTGCTATCCACTTGCCCCTTTTTCCATCTGGATCAGCCTGTGTTAGGATATCCTTTATAATAGCATTTGGAACATAAGCAACAATATGAGAATGCAAAACATAGATTCTGAAATCCTTTATGGCTTTCACCAAGGTGTAAGATTTCTTCTTTAGGATATTGTACTTTAGTTCAGCATTTGCTAATGTCTTACTAAAGAAAGAAATAGGTTGTTTAGTACCTTGATTTCCCTTTTGTAGCAAAACTCCAGCAATTGTATCTTCAGAAGCAAATGTAAAGATAAGAAATTCCTTGGTAAAATCTAGGCTGATAAGTATTGGTGCTTGTGTGAGTGCCTTCTTGATCTTCTCAAAAGATTTCTTTGCTTCAGCTGTCCACTTAAAGTCCACTCCTTTCTTCAACATCTTTGTTATATTCTTGACAACTTCAGCAAAGTTGGGAATGAAACGTCTAACAAAGCTACCTTTTCCAAGAAAGGATTGAATCTCTTTCTTACTTCTTGGCAGATCTAACTTTTGAATTGCAATAACTCTATTAGGATCAATCCTAATTCCTTCCTCAGAAATGATATGACCAAAAAGTTTTCCTGATGTTAGAGAAAAAATACTTTTAGTAGGATTAAGAGAGATACCAAACCTTCTACATTTCAGCAAAATTCTTTCAAGGTGTTTCCAATGATCTTCCTCTCTCTTTGAAAAAACTGTGATGTCATCAAGATAGACAACTACTGATTTTTCCTTTTCCTTAGCAAAGGCAATATCCATTGCTCTTTGGAAAGTGGCCCCTGCATTCATGAGACCAAAAGGCATCTTGGCGTACATGAATGTTCCCCATGGCGTTGTGAAGGCTATCTTCTCTTGATCATCTGGATGCACAAGAATCTGACTGTACCTTGAGAAACCATCAAGCATAGACATCCTTTGTGAACCAACAATATTTTGTAGAATTAAATCCATCTTCGGAAGAGGATAATTATCTTTCAATGAAGCTTTATTCAAATTTCTGAAGTCTATACAAATCCTGATCTCCCCATTCTTCTTTCTAACTAGTACCAAATTAGCAAGCCAATTTGAGAATCTGATTGGAACAATGATTTTAGCATCAAAGAGTTTCTTGACTTCCTTTTCAATCAATGGCATAAGAAGAGGATTAATTCTTATAAACTTCTACTTGAAAGGTTTCTCATTCTCCTTAATAGGAATGGTATGCTGGATAATAGAAGAATCATATTGTTTTAGGTCAGCATAGCTCCATGTAAACACATCAATAAACCTTTTCATCATCTCAATGTATTTAGCCTTCATATCAGCTGAAAGAAATTTCGAAATCTTAACCATCTTAAGTACAACTGAATCCACTAAATTGCAGCTTTCTACCTCCTCCTCATTAGCCTGTAATTTTGGAGCTTTGAACACATCATTTTGATCAAACAGTTTCTCAAGAGGAATGAGACCTTTAGGTATTAAATTATTTTTCAGTTGTAAGACTTCAGATTTTCCCTTTGACTCCACAAACATATTTTGCTGATCCATTTGAGTACTTTCAATTTCTTCCTTTAATTCAATGAAATTCTTTACCTGCTGATCGTCTTCAAAGACTTGCCAATTAGTGATGTTATCTGGGATGACTGGTTGATGACGAACCTCCACCTCATATTTTCCAGAAGAGTGCATAGGAATAATGAAAAGATTGGCGGAAACAGCAAGAGAGTCTGCAATAGAGTTTTGGTCTATAGTTTTGATAGTGAAAGAATAGGCCTGAAACTTTTCCAACATATCCAACACTAAGTTTCTATATGATCTCATCCTTACATCCTTGGTTTGATAAGAAACTTCCACTTGTTTAATCACCAATTCAAAATCTCCACAAACAACAATGTTTCTAGCCTTCAACTTTAACAAAGCTTCTAAGCCCAAAACCAGAGATTCGTAGCCCAATGTTTCTAGCCTTCAAAATTTAGTTTGTAGGAGAAAAACTTACTTTCATCATTGGGACTTGTGATCCAAATTCCAGCTCCTACCCCTTCTCTTCCTGCTGATCCATCAAAGTATAATGACCACCAGCCTATTGTCTCCTTTTCATCTTCTTGCTGATTTTCTTGGCGTTGATTTTCTAAAAGTATCTCCTATGATTCATCCCCAACTGATTCATTGAAAAATATGGCTGACCCCAATCCAATATCAAATGAATAAAAGAGAAAATTTTGGGGTTTATCTTTGTTGCTTACCATATAAGCAATTCTGGTTTCCCAATACAATCTCCTTTCCTCACCAAAAACAGGGATAGTAGCATAGGTAAGGTCCATCTGCATTGTGCCCTTTATTTTTGCTGCCCACGATCTTGACAACAGCATCCCAAACTTGGGTGGAATGTCAGCTAAAACAATGTCCATGACAATTGTCTTTGCTGGAATTTTTGTTAGACCCACAACAACATCTTTAATCAAACCAATGCATTGAACTCTTTTTGAATCAAAAGAGAATAAATCCTTATACAGTCTTGTTACCTGTAATCCCAACCTTTCCATGATTACCTTGGGCATAAGATTATGATAGGCCCCTGAATCCAACATAGCATTATGTAAGGTCATATCATGAATACTAATGCTTATGTAGAAAGGAGGAAATTCATCATTCTGATCATCTTCAAGTCTTGGACCCAAGTATATGATAAGATTATCTTCTTGTACATTTAAGATATCAGCCGCTCCTGGTTGTGAATTAAGCATCTCTAGGATCTTACTTTTGTATTTTTCTACCTTGAGAATTTCGCTGAATGGGACTGATATTTTGATTTTCGCAGTTTCATTCTCAAGGTTGAAAACAGAAACAGTTTTCTCAATTTCTTTAGTAGGAGATGGAGTTTGAACATCCTTTTTTCCAGGTGGAGAATCATCTTTACCTTCAACAACCTTTGAGTTGTCTTTCTTGTCTTCAACAGCCTTTGGAGCATCCTTTTTTGGCTGTGTTTTGTTTGTTGTAATTGGAACATTTCTATTTCTGAGATTGTACTACTTTTGCATTTCAAAGATAGCATGCTGATAGCCCTTTAAATAGTCTGAAGTTTCCTCTCCTTGTTTGGTCCTACTGGACTCATCATGCTCTTCCTTAGTCAAGAAAATCCCTGACACCTCTTCATCAAGACAATGAATGGACTCTTCAGGAATTTCAGGCTCATCTTCTTCATCAACCAAGTTTTGCTGGAAAGGAGGTCTTACTGGAGGATCAGGCTATTGATTCCTATTCTCTCTTGGCCTTTGTTGATTTTGAGGTCTTCTGAACTGAGGATTTCTACATTGAGGCTCCTGCTATGCTGGAGGAGCAGAGGTATTTCCAAAAGCCAACCGATCCATTAGCTTCTCCATGGTCTTCATCATTGAATCAATTTTATCTTCTGGAGCTGAAGAGGAAGGTTTCTCTTCTTCTTTCAGTTTGGCTTTTCCCATCTTTGACTTTTTAGTAGCGACCATGTTCACCTCTACTTTAATTGCATCATTTTGCATGTCAACAAGAGTAGCAGAGTCTCTTTCTCTGAGTAACAGAGAGAAGTCAGAATCAAATGCTTCGGCGTATCTCAATTGTGCCAAGGCCTCAGGAGGTTTCAAATGGACTGGGATGGAATTGTATACTTTATTAAACCTCTTGGAGATGTTTTGAACGGTTTCATCAGGTGCTCTTCTAAGATTATTGTATTCAGTAAGAGCTTGGACGGGATTAGTTCTGTTTCCCCACTTCCTTAGAAAACTATCTTCAAGCTCTGTCCAATTGTGAATGCTTCCAGCTGTAAGATCTTTAAACCATTTTCTAACTTCTCCAATGAAAGTTTGTGCAAACAATCTTAGTTTCACATCCTCATAATCAACTTCCTCTTTGTCAACAAAATCATTGAATCTGTCTACATGTTCTTTTGCTGTGATTTCTTCATCCCCACCCCATGTTGCAATTCTAGCAGCATATTTGCTAGGAAGGTCATGTAAAACAGCGGGGAGTGCTAATGGAGCGTACCTAGCAGGTACGCCCATGGTTAATTGAGGAACAATGATGGAAGGTACTAAAAGGATAGAAGAAACAGAATTGATATGAAGCAGATTTCCTGGTGTTTGAGAACTACTAGGACTAGTAGAAGCAGAGGATAAGGTGTTGGTACGGAAAGGACTATTTGGGCTTTGCAAACCACTGACAAATGTACTCCAATTTGGAAGAGGTAGACTAGTTTTAGATTTGAGTAAGACTTCAAAAGGATCAAGTTCTTTGAGTTTATTTAAATCTTCCTCTTCTAACAATAAGTCAGAAGTGACAACTTCCCAAAATTCCTCTTTATCTTTTTGTGACACTAGAGATGAAGTACCAATCCCTCTTTTTTGTAAATCTAAAATAATTCCAATGAGTTCTTCTTCTTTTTTAGATCTCAACAACACCTCATGAATCTTATCATCAACTATTTTGTCCTCAAGACTTCTTGAAAATTCAGAGAGAAAAGATTTTGAAAAACATGGAGTACCTGGTGTTTCAGTAAATCTTTGTTTGCGCATTGAAATGGTGTTTGGATTGTCCACGGGAGTAGGTGGATCTGGGTCAGGATTGCTTCGTGTATATCTCCCTCTCAAAGCCACCTTTTAAACTTTTGAAAATGTATCGAGTCACCGAGGTAGATTGCAGCCTCGAAAAGTCTTCTGAGCTCCTGCGACCTTCAGAAGTTTAGTCTCTTGTTTTCGGGAATGAATAATCTTCAGGCTCCCGGCAGACGCACCAAAATGTTATCTCAAAATTAGACCTTGACAGGCTATTGATCAGGTAGACCTTAAGTAACTATTTCAAACCTACTTTTGGCTGAGGCTTAGCCTCCTCAACCTGAGAGGGCTCTCTCAGAGGATTAATAATTTTGATTATGAGTAAGATGGCTAACTCTTATGAAATAAAACGAAGGAATGTAAGTGGTGGAAACACAATTAGAAATTATCCATTGGGCTTATGGAGTCAAAACAGCTTCAGCATAACAATGATATCAGCCTTACATAGAAGTCAGGGCATCCAGAATTCAACACATTTAGAACATACGAGAACATATAGGACAACACAATTTATAAATGTATGAAGGAAATTAGAGCACAATCAATGATTTCTAAGTAATCACACATTCATACCACTGAAAACAATGAGAAGAGGACAATACAATACATTGTGAACCTTGAATTCCTTTTGATTCCTGAGAAGCAAAGCCAAACCTTGTATTACTAAAATAGAGTCTTTACATAGAGCACAATGTGAGAGCTTTTCTGAATAATTTTCGCAACCCTAGGTACATTTCTCCCTCTCCTATATATAGAATTCTTTACAAAGCTGAGATTCCTCCTCCAGCATAAGGGGAACTCGAATTCTGCTTGCTATGACACCTATTCAAACTTTAACTAACTATTAAATGCAACAAACTGCTAACTAGAAGTTTTAGAAACCTAAGACAATTAGGAGTCTAACTCCACATCATGCTGGTAATAGCATTAATTACAATCAAATATCGTTCTCTGACAAGTGGTCTCATTCAATTTAGCTTTGGTGGATGTTTGAAGCTCCTTGCTAGCCCTTAATGTCTTATCTCTTTACTGCTGCAGGAAAGTAGAAAACTACCCCTGTTTTTCTGCTTTTGGTTTCCTCAAGGATATCCAAAATCAATTATCCATGCTTTTCTTCTATGATTACACAAAAATATATTGGGGTGCCACGTTCTTCATGTACTGTAGACCTTTCCTATATACCTATGTGAAGACAAAACCTCTTGGAAGTTGTTTGAAATGTCATGGACAATACTAGCGGTGATCATTTGTATAACATAAAGCTTAGAGTTCATATATCTTTTTCCTCTACTTGTTTTACCCTTGCTGGTTGCTTGCACATTGTAAATAATCCTTTTCTGAAATCCCCTTTCAAAAAAATTTCCCCTTGATTACTCAAAATTGGTCGACTGAGTTTAATTATGCAGCTACAGCAGTTTCGTAGTGCGCTACGAAACTGCTGTGTAATCACAAAACACAGCTTTAATACCAAAATTTGATTATCTTGAGCCTCTTTATATTGAAATGTCCTTTTCAACTGCCCTGAAGCTAATCAAAACTGAATGGAGATGCATCACTCTTCAAGAAAA
Source organism: Pinus taeda (assembly GCA_000404065.3). NCBI lineage: Eukaryota > Viridiplantae > Streptophyta > Pinopsida > Pinales > Pinaceae > Pinus > Pinus taeda. The sequence continues at coordinate 6,801 of APFE030962244.1, read as the reverse complement.
ACTACAACAAGGTAAATCATCAAGATTTGGGACATAACCTTACTTGCTGTGTGATTTCCTTAAGGAAATTTTTCCTGTTGGCTTAGCTGTATCTTCAAATCCTCAACTTGCCTCTTCATAACTCTAATCCCAGCTCTCAGTCTCGTATTAACTCTTCTGATGAATTTGGCTTCCTTTATTGCAGGGACTGTCCAGGTATAGTATTGGGCATTACAGTAGACCACCTCGGGTATTGAAATTGTTTTGTCTTCCCACAAGGCCTCCATTTTGTTAAAATGAGCTTCCTTGATTGCATGTTTCCTTGAGGCTTTATTCAGTTTAGCAATTTCCAAGTTTTCTAATTTCAACTTCTTTTTTAACTCTTCAACACAATGTTCTTCTTGAGGGGTAATTGCCTTACCTTTATCTTTTTAATGTAGCTGAGATGATATTTTTGATGAAGCCACGAGTCCTTCATGAAACTATGATATCTCCTCTGTTTCATGTGCTCCTAGCAGTGTCTCTTGTGACTGTCTTGAATGCCTAGTCACAGGTCTTCTTGGCTTAAAGAAAAATTTAGCAACTGGATCATCAAACTTGAGCTTTTTCGAGGCTTTGATCTTTTTGGTCTTGTCCTTTCTTGATTCTATCAAATCTACTTGAACCAAGGGAGATTCTTCAATATCAATAGCTTGCAGTAAGTCATTAAGACTTCCCTTTGAAACTGGGCTTTCCTCAGTAATCACTATCTTGCCTTTTTCCTTAGCTAACTGGCTCCTTGTCATTCTTCTCTAGACTACTTCACTTGTAGATGATTCATGTACACCTTGTCTGATCTGAGTTTTCTGTTTCTGGGACTGTTGGGGTGTGTCTTGGATTATCAGTGGTTTGGTGGGTTCCTTTACCTACTTCCTAGCCTTCAATTTTACAAATATCCTGGATCTTGTTTCTGCATGATGGCCAGTTGCTGTTGGAGAATCTTTTGCAACTTGAGGACTAAGACCAGTCTCGTTCTTGAAACTGGACATAAACATGAATGTGGGCCAGTCCCTACCTACTTTCTGGATCTCATGCAAGACGATTAATTTAATTAAGCCGTGATGAAACAATGAGGTCTCACAGGCTTCTGTTTTTAGCTGAACCTTCTCACACATTTTGCCTAGGCTACGAAACAAGTAGAAAGGTAAATCAAGAGATAGCTTTCCTGTGAAATGCAACAGAAGCTTGAATTGATATGAATACACCTTATGGTACCTCCCCTCGCAGGTAAAGTACCTCTGTATGCAGGTAAGCAAATTGGCATATGAGTCCTTGACAAAATTCCTGGGCACAGACTTATTTAAATCTGAATCAATGAACTCCAGCTTCAGAAATTCTTTGCATGGGGTCATATCAAATTTGAAATTTTTAAACCATATTTCCTCTCCCCTTGGGATTTTAGTAACTGCAGATATGACCTCTGGAGAGATGGGTAATTCAAGCACCCCAACTTTCGAATTCGATCTTGTGAAATTCAAGGCAAATTCCTTGGTGACTTGCATATGGCCTCCTTGAAGTTTTTCGCAGAAATTCCAACAACCAACCTGCTTGAATGTGCGTTCAATTTCTTTGTTCTTTAGGATAATGTCTAAACCTTCAGGTTCACTCCTTAAACACCTGCCTGACCTGTGCTCCTTTCTTTTTGCAGACCCCTCCATGAAATTCCAGCGGAATAAAAGTTTGAAACACTGGCACTACCTTAATCTTCGATCACTGCCTCTCTTGAAAGCTGCCTCGCTTGAGAATGGCCTTGTTTGATCCTCAGGGAATTCAAATTGAAGGCTTAACAATTTATTGCTCATGCATGAACCCAAACACAAATCATGACTATGAATACTTGGTTCTTCTTGAAACTTGAAATCTGAGCGTACCAAGGTACCTAACAACTCTAATGATGAGGATAAGCAGTTGGACATGATAGGCGAAGTGTATAAGCTAAGAAATGATGATGTAAACATAACGGTCTTTGATGGATATGACAGCTGAGCAAGATTTGGTACGAATCCCCACGAATCCCCAATTTCGTAGCGCAGCCAGTGTAAAATCTAGGTTTTGCGCTACGAAAACACCTAACTTGCTTTGTAACACATAAGAACCTTAAAACAAACTTGATACAGGGAATCTATGCAGGTTTTGGGACCAATGATGAATGGGAATGGATTATTGACCTTTATTTAACCATACCACCAAGATTCCTAAGACTTAGACACTAGATTGAACATGGAAGAACTGAACTTGGACTAACACCTAACCTTCACAATGAAACTGATGTGAACAATTTAGTAATCGCTTCTTAAGTGATAACAGGTTCGTTATTGTCCATATGTTTTAAGTATAAATGATAGGTGACTATTGATGTGAGATTTATAAAGAACTATCATAGGTGAACTCCTTGTCATAGGTCTGAAGGTATAAATATTTCACCAAAAATATCAAGCTACAAAATGTCTACTCCTTCTTTACAAAGGTTCTGAACCCTTAGAACAAACATATCCTTTAATTCTAATGAGATCCAAGCCTACAATCCTGGTCTGAAGTTCTGGGCTTCAATCCGAAATAGAAATCTTAGATTTGTTGTAGGTATACTTAGGTCTGAGGTTTATGACTTAGATAGGAAGCTATCTATCCAAGTTTAAATGTCTTCCACGCATTCAAGCTTCAGGTATCCTCTACTGTCAACAGTCCAAACTATCAGTTGATCCAAGTTGTCCAAAAGGGAGTTGTCACAGGTCTGTCTAGGCTTCAGTTCAAAGTTATCACCACAAAAGAATACACTGAAGGTTATGTTGCTCGAACCTAGATCTGAGGCACTGCAATAAATTAGTCTTAAATAAGGGGGCTTGACCCAACAAGTCTGAGGATGTATTCAATATTTCTAGGCCGAGGTCTTCACAGGTTACCCACTCTTCAGTTTTGACCTTAAACACTGTCTTTTTGGCCTCCTATAGTTAACGGGCCATGAACTTATCTTCTTTTCTTATCCTTTGAATTAATTTTCACTGAATGATGGATGAAAAATGAAGTACTACACTTATATTTATACATATTTTCGATTTGAATGAAGGGACATGTCTTTTGGAGGGAGGCTGACTAGGATAACTGAGCTTAGGTTGGCTAGGGTAGAGAATAAGATATATTATCTTAAAAAAACAATTTCTCTTAGACTACTAGGAGTTAGAGGCTAAGTGAGGTCCCATTGAAAAGAGGAAGAGTCCTCTACAAGGTAGTGGAGGATTCATTGTAACATGATGCCTTCAATATGTTAAAAAATAATTTTCTTTATGACTGTTTAGAAATTTATAGTACAAATGTTGGGGTTCTTAGGATTCTTTATGCATAAGTACATTTGAACTAGAATAAGGGTTAGGGAATCGTCATTAGGGCTCCAAGTGTGATCTTCAACAATCATCCATGTCATGACCTTCAATAGTGCTCATAATGACATCAATGACGATTATTGACCAACAATAGTTTGTTGTGGTATTTCAATTGGTAGTGTCAGAGATTCTAAGACCCTAACCTAGATTCCAGTGCCATGGAAAACACAACAGGAAGTATGTGGGACAAGCATTCCCACTTTCATCAACTATTTTTAGCATATGATTGTGAATCTCCTTAATATTATTTACAAGTTTACCGATGACACTATCAGATTTAATTTTGACTCTCTATTTCCATGAATAAATTAAACATGATGATGTGTATCAAGAATATATTTTGCCTCTAAAACACATGTTTTAAATCTAGCTAGCTTCAAACCAAATCTTTTTAAAATTTCCTTGATCAACTCATATGGCACTCCTCTGCCATGAGATATTTGATGATGCTTGTTTTCATGAAGCGATACCAATTTATGTGTTAGATCTTTAATAGACTTATCACTTTTGTTGACTAGACTAGAGAATCCCTTCAGGAGTAAACAATAGTTGTATATATGTAGGATTTAACTTATATTTTGATACAACATTTACTTTCAATAGTCATTCTAGTGAGGATCTACATTTTACAACAACATTCATTGTGTTCAAATATATCTTCACTCTATAGAATCCATACTCTATGTTATTGGCATGTAGCATAACATATGGAGGGCATGTCCAACAAGCCGTTTGTAGTCACAATGAGAGATTTTGTTCTATTCCAAACCATCAAGAATGTGGAGCAGCTACCAATGCATGCAATAGAATGTGCCAATATGAACATAGGAAAATTCAGAGGATGTTCCATGAGTGTTGCATTCAATTGATAACTCCTTGGGTTTATTGCACTAATTAAGAGTAAAACATCTCTTTCATAAATGAACTTTGAAAAGGAATAATTTTCATACTTAAACATAATCTCAATTAGTTAAAATTATAAGCCTTTCCAGACATAAGATGATATTTTACAAATACTGAATGTTGATGATCTGAAAATGAGATCTTTGACAATTATTAAGGTATTACAGACTCATGTGCATGGATATGCCTATGTTACTTTGTGCAATGGATCGATAAGATTGCAAAATACATAGACAATGAAGCAGTTAAAGAACATAATAGACAACACACATAAACACAGCAAGTTTAATACGGAGTTCACCCAACACTCCTGGGCTACATCTCCTAGTCCAACCTTCAGTGGTGACCTCTCTATTATGTCTTCAAAAATAGAGTTTTACAACAATGAGCTCAATTTGAGCCTCACACGACAAATACAAAACAATAAGACTTTACTTGGATCCCCCAAGTCTCCCTAAGTACACAGACTCTCCTCACTGACTCTCTATCTTTGTTTTCTCTGTCTTAGCACTACATGTTTCTGTCTCTATCAGTTCTATGGCTTTAAAGCCAATCGGTGTTGTATGTTTGGTCCTCCTTCTCGGGTTCTCTAGCTTCCCGACCTCTGTCCGCTTAGATCCCCCTTTGAGCATTAGCAATCATTGCTAAACGCTTTCAGGGATGGTGGCCACCTGTTCTGTAACAGAATGGGTCATTGGGCCTTTGAAATCCTTGAAATAACCATTCTCTATTTACACAGAGAAATACATTAAAAACTGTGAAACTCTGCCAAATTTCCATTTATGGGACTTGAAACATTATGAATCTGCCTTATAACTCCTATCGGGTCCATCTGTATATCGACATCGCATCTCCACCATTGATCTGGGAGATCCATATCCAACGGCTGTGGTTCATTTCGGGCGGCTCTTTCATATGGGGGTTAATCGCCCGATAAGGGTGGTTTTCTCTCTCCTTAGCCTAGACATGTGGCAACCAGTGTATGGGCTTGGGCAAAGCCTGTCCAAAACCATTTACTGCCTTTGGTCCTCCCGAAATCCCGCTTGTATCATGATTTCCCTTTGTATTAAAAAATACATTAAAACATGAAAATCCCACTCACATCGGACTTGAAATAACATACAATAGCATTAAGAAACCCTTTCGGGTCCAATTTCATCGCTCGACACTTTGTTATTTGTATTTCGTATATTTAAAAAGTGCATGGGACAAGCCTTGTTTCCCAGACCTCAAAATATATCGAATATCGTTCATAACCCCATCAGGTCCAGATATATATTGCAAGTCGCGTATGTATCAGCCCCCACTCTGTGGTGTTGCTCTGATGCGACTATGCGATGCGACTTGTTGCAATCGCATATCACATGAGCAGCCAGGCCATTGAAAGTGCTCCATTGTAATCTGCCGATGCGATATGGCAGGTTAACCTCGGTCGTCGATCTGTGCGCTTGATCGACGGTCCTTGTTGACCCCGTTGATTGCTATCACAACATTTATATGGTCGCCTTTGATAAGCTCCGTCTGCCACCACCAATTGCGATTTGCCGACCAGATCTAGATCGTTGATCACCAGATCCGACGGCTCCTATGCGTTGCTCCTTTGACTGCCGATATGTCTGTTTTTGGTCATTTCCTTCTGTTTTTGCCTTCCGATAGTGTAATCCGACTTTTTAACAGGTTCTTATTTTGCGATAGTTTTGAATGTTTGAAGAATTAGAGGGTTTTCTAGGATCCATTTGGATCACGCCTTCCCACTGAAAAAGATTTTGGACCACCAAAAGTTGGCTTTTAAGCATCAATCAAGTGAGGATACAACTTCCTCACTTGTCCAATCTCTATCCATCTTGCACTGCTTGTTTTTTAACCCTTGAGTCTGATTCTGAGGTACTCAACATCCCCTCTGCACGTAGTTCTCACCTTCCTGTCCAGAACTGAATCTTCCTACAACTCATTGAGATATTCAGGTAATAGATCATCAATATAAGGCAACTGACTTTGCTCTTCAGGATCTTCAATCAGTGAAGGCTCAAATAGTCTCAAGTTCTCTGCACTAACTATTGAATAGATGCACATGTAAGCTAGAAAATCAAGGCAAAAAGCGTTCTCACCAATTTCCTTGAGTATCTTGAAAGGCCCATACCTTATTAGCTTCAGGTTCTTCCCTTCACCTTGCATTCTGTCTTTGCTGATGTACAATGAACTTAGTTGCTTTGTCCACATCACTGTGTCCATCAACTGCTATTTCTTTTTCAAAGACAAAATCTAAGGGAGACCTTGGTATAAAACCAAAACAAGTCTCAAAAGGAGATCTTTGTGTAGAAGAATGCTTGGCACAGTTGTAAGCATGTCGCAAATAACATAAATGTTCATCCCAAAGCTTGGGATGCTTGCTGAAATAACCCCTAAGCAACTGGATCATTGTCCTATTGACCACCTCTATTATGCCATCTGTTTGTGGATGAAAGGTTGTGCTCTTCTTCAGTCTCGTGTCCATCAATTCCCA